>SZWC01003243.1:82563-98258 GCA_023375785.1 Penium margaritaceum
GCAATGCCACAGCCAGACACAACGCTAGGTGCATGCAGACAGCATCTGCAGTGGCAGTGACCGCCGGCGGCCCGACCACCGAGGAGGCCTGCCGATGGAGCTGAGCGCATCGCCAGAGGGAGGAGGCTCCAGCGACGGGTGAGTGGGCCTCAGCGTGCGTCGTCTCCACCAAGCGACACTCCAGCGGCGTCAAGTCTCGCCATCAGTCATCTGCACGCCGATGTACACAAGCCGGGAGGACACAACAGAGTACAATGAGAGATGCACAAAAACCAACACTCCCCCATGACTCACAGGCATAGTGCACATGTGCGGGCAGAGACACAGTCAACGACCAAACTCCCCCAGGCCAAGCAGAAACGCAAGCAGTGACAGAGAGAGTCACTCACGGACGCATGCCGACTGAACTCACAGCCTTCTTGAACGAGTCGCGCATCATTGCCTTGGTCAAGAAGTCAGCCAACTGCCGTGCTATCTCAACCCACACGATGCTGATGATGCCGTCATGCAACAACGAACGCACATAGTGATACTCAACGTTGATGTGCTTTGTGCGTGTGTAATGCATGCCGTCATTGTCGGCGATGGCCATGGCACTCTCATTGTCACAGTGCAACGTGATGGATGCGACAGACTGACGTAACTCAGACAAAAGACGACGCAACCACACACTCTCTCGCATGCGCCTGAGCCAAGAGCAATGTACTCAGATTCAGCAGTGATGCGTGCAATGTACCCCCGCTTGCCACTGCGCTAGGACACAGCTGTGCCGCCAATCAGAAAGATCCAGCCAGTGCGACTCTTACCGTCCGGACTACCGGCCCAGTCACTATCGGTGTAGCCCACCGCGACAACAGACGGCTGACAGCGGAACATGAGACCTCGCCAAGGAGTCGCGACGACATAGCGCAGTACTCGGATCGCGGCCTCGTAGTGGAGGTGACGCGGCTCCTGAGAAAACTGGGCCAGGAGGTTGACTGCGAACGCGATGTCTGGGCGCGTCGTCGTCGCCAGGAACATCAGTGACCGATGACTCACAGGTACGTGGTCACGTCAACTGGCTCCCCCACAACAGCTGGGTCAGGACTCTCTAGCTTCACCTGACCATCGGGAGACATGGGTGAGGATGCGCTCGGCACGAGTGGCAGGTCCTCCGCAAAGCGAGTAGACAGCGTCTGTACATAGGCGGCCTGGTGGATGTGCAGGACGCCCTGGGAGCGATCATGCTCAAGGTCCATGCCCAGGAAGAGTTTGGCAGATCCGAGATCCTTCATTTGATAGGCGGCGTGCAGCAAGTCCTTGACACGCTATGTGGCAGCCGTGTCTGGCGACGCAATGAGGAAATTGTCGACGTAAACCAGAATAGCGGCAAAAGTCTGGCCTCGCGGACTGACAAACAGTGCGGGGTCAGCGGTGCTGCGCTGTCGTCCACCACGAAGAAGCGTGCTGCTGATTTCTTGGTTCCAGTACCGAGGCAACTGCTTCAGGCCATACAGGGCCTTACGCAGTCGCCAGACTCTCCCGATGCCATCGTCGAAGCCTGGGGACTGCACCATGTAGATCTCCTCACCCTCCGTGGAGAAAGGCATTGCCCACATCCATCTGATGCAGCTCCCACCCATGCTGGGCGACCAGGCTGAAGAGCGCCCGACTAGTGGAGAACCGGCCAACTGGGGCAAAAATCTGGTTGTAGTCGACCCCGGGAATCTAGGCAAACCCCTTGGCTGTAAGGCGGGCCTTGCACTTGTCCAAGGACCCGTCGGGCTTCCACTTGTGCCGAAAGACCCACTTGGCGCCGATGGCCTTCAGACCTCGAGGAAGGTCGACAAGGTCGTACACATGGTGATGTCGGATAGCGGCGAGCTCATCGGCGTAGATAGCATCCTAGTGTGGGCCTCAGGAGAAGCTCGTGCCTCGCGTAGGGTGGCTGGGTCCTCCGGGCGTGCAGTGGAGCGGACTGAGAGAGCGTGTGTATCTCGAGCCCCAAGTGGGATACGCGCGAGTGCAGCCACGACAGCATACCGATGCTCGTGATGAAGCATGGTGTAGCCCAGTGCGGAGCCCGGGTGAAGGTCTACAATGATGGCCGAGGTGGTCAAGCCGAGGGCCTTGGTGCCAAGGTCCCCACTCACGACCGTTGGAGTGAAGGAGACACCTGACGCCACGGGGGGTCGAGGCGCCACGGAGCGCGGTGCGACGGTCTGCGCGTTCACCGACGGTCTGGGTCGGAGGCTGCCGCCTGGACCACGTGTGTAGTGTGGCAAGGTAGGCGATGGCATTGAGTCTGACGGGCCAATAGAGGCGGACGGGGTTGCTGGCCCGGAGGGGCCGGCGGATGCGACTGGGGCTGCTGGCCCGGAGGGGCCAGCGGGCGCGTCGGGAGCTGCTGGTCTGGAGGGGCCAGCGGACGCAACTGGGGCTGCTGGCTGGGAGGGACCGACGGACGCGACTGGGGCTGCTGGCCCGCAGGGTTCGGCGGACGTGACTGGGGCTACCGGCCCGGAGGGACCAGCGGACGCGACTGGGGCTGCCGGTCCGGAGGGACCAGGGGGCGCTAGTAGGGTTGCTGGCCCAGGGGGACCAGCGGACGCGATTGGGGCTGCTGGCTCAGAGGGACCAGTGGACACGACTGGGGCTGCCGGCCCGGAGGGTCGAGCGGACGCGACTGGGGCTGCTGGCCCGGAGGGACCAGCAGAGGCGACTGGGACTACCGGCTCAGAGAGACCAATGGACACGACTGGGGCTGCCGGCCGATGGGACCAGCAGACGCGACTGGGACTGCCGGCTTGGAGGGACCAGCGGATGCGACTGGGGCTGCCTGCTCAGAGGGACTAAGGAATGTGTCACCCGGAACAGCAGGACGGAGGACGGACTCACCACTCCCCCACGCGACGGGATAGACACGGACGAGCCAGAGCGAATGAGGTTGCAAGGAAACAGGTCCTCGAAAAAGAGGACTCGACAATGCAGTGCCGGGAGGGATCCTAGAACCGCCAAGCCTTGGACTGACGAGGGACACCAAAGAAGGTGCAAGGACGTCCGCGGGGGGCGAGCTTGCCGCCCTGCTGCAGGACGGGCAGCCACACAATGGCCACGCAGCCCCAGACGCGAGCCGGGCGGAGGTCAGCTCACTGACCGCACCAATGCTGGTACGAGGACTGGCGGGGAAGGGGACCGTGGGGAATCCGGTTCTAGACCCAGGTCATGTAAGCCTTGGCTTCAAAATAGAAGCCATTGGAAAGACCGGACTCGACCCGCATGGTGCGGACGGTGTCGGCCATGGTACGGTTCCATCGTTCCGAGACACCGTTCTGGGCGGACGTATAGGGCGCGAATGTCTCATGGTGGATCCCGCGGGAGGCGAGAAAGGTCGTGGCCTCACCCATGTACTCACCAGCGCGATCGGAGCGAAAGCGGCGAACAGAGCGGCCACACTCGCGCTCTGCGAGGACAAGCCAGTCCTAGATGGCTCGGGCGACATCGCTCTTCTGCCGAAGGCAAAAGACCTAGCGGTAGCGAGAATATTCGTCAGTGAGGGTGAGGACATAGCGGTCGTGTTCGCCAACGGACTCGGTGGGGAGAGGGCCCATGACGTTGGAATGGACAAGGTCGAGAGGGTCGGACGCACGGGAGGAAGACAAAGGGACCTGTGCATTTTCCCCTGAGCGCAATCAATGCACTCAGTGGGGCACGGGAGGGGGAACGTCTCCGGGTCAAGGCCCTTGGCCGGCTGGGTGCGGAGCATGCTGTCTACGGTAGCAGAGTGGACGTGGTAGAGGCGGCGGTGCAAGAGGCGAGTGTGCGGAGGAGAAAGCGTACTGGTGACAAACACATGGCCTGTGGTGGTCGACGGGGAGGAGACGGAAGGAGAGGAGGAGAGGCGAGGTACATGCCACAGGTTACCACGGGCAGGGGCATGCAGTACGACAAGACCAGACGGACGCAGCAACACAGTGCCAACACCACGCGAGTGCACAACGTCCATGCTCATGCGGTCAAGGGCAGTGACGGATAGGAGGCTGAGCTTGAGACCAGAAATGAAGAGGACATCGGTCAGAAAGACGGCACCGGAAGGACCATGTAAACGAACGACGCCGACACCACGGACAGGCAGCACCTGTCCGGAGCCTGTCCGGACACCGGAGACATCGCCAACAGGACTGAGCATACTGAAGGCCTCACGATAGGCCGTCATGTGATGCGTGGCCTCGGAGTCGATGATCCAAGTCTCGGCAGGGTCCTAGACCGGGATCGCCAGATCGCTAACGGTCACATGGCAGCAAGCAAGGGATGCGGACGCGGTGGAAGGAGGCGCGAATTGAGACTGCCAATCGTCAAGCCATGCAACGTCGTCATGGGAAGGGGTAGTGGAGGCTATGGGAGACGACGAGACAGACGAGGCAATGGGACACGACCAAGTTCAGTCTTAGTCATGCAAGGCTGGGCAGGAGAGCAGGAAGGGATGCAACTCGCGCTTCCCTGGGGAGGAGGGCGAGGCAGGCCAATCAGGAGCACGATGAACTGGTCCAATTGACGCTCACAGGAGGATGACCTGGGAGTGTAGACGGAGTGCGGGGTGATGGCGCCGGAGCCCGGGTAGAAGGAGGACTGTGTCGACGCTGACTGTTGCGGCGCTGGTGTCGGCTGGACTAGCGAAGCAACCAGAGTGGTGGAGCTGTTGGATGAGGTGGAAGTGTCAGAGTCGGTGACAGCTACGGTGGCAGAGGCGAGACAGCGCTCCCGCTGGCGACGCATGGTGGCGATGGCGCGCGCCTCGTCCGCTGGTAGAGGGCACGTGTACCACCCGTGCCCGGGCTGGCCACAGTTGTGGCAGACCGAGGCTCCACCACTGGACTCGGTCGACGGTCGCTGCTGCTGCTGTTGTGGATCCTTGCCTTACTTGTTCCGACGCTTCTTCTTCCCCGACGACAATGAGGTGGCTACGACGGGGGAAGTGACGGCCACGGAGGCAACGGGAGGGGAGGCGAGGGCCTCCGTGCACTGGAGACTGGACTCCAGACGAGCTTCCTCAATCCGGAGGAAGAGCTCGTATGCCCAAGGCATGAGGCTGCCCTGGGCCACCATGGTGGAGAGGACGTCGTGAGAGTAATGGACGAAGACGTCCGCGTACGCTTCGATGGCACCGTGCTTGATGGTGAGGAGCGCGGCCAGAGGGGGTGGGGCAGAGGTTCCGAGGCGACGAATGATGTCCTCAGCCCGCTGCCAGTAGGAGGTGACCGTCTCGGTCTCCCCCATGTGCAAGGTATTGAACTCCTGCAGCAGGCGGCTGGTCTCAACCTCGCTGGACAGGCAATGGGGACGACTGAGGACGTGCCACGCGGCTGCAAGGTCTGGTGTGGCGTCAGCGGTGAAGTCGCCTAAGAAGGGCTCGAGGGCGAGGCGGGAAGCCGGAGGGGCGACAGGGACTAGAGCACGGGTGGCACGACCAGCGTCATATAACTGGTCGGCCAGGGTGGCGTCATACGGCAGGGTGTAGTATGCCCACAGACCCTCACCCTGTGCCCAGATCTGGAAGCTGAGCTCCCAGCTCCGAAACTGCTCGCCGTTCTGAAGCGGCGGCGGCGGTGTCTCAAAGTCCTTTTGCCTGTGGCCGGCACCCAGAGTGGGGCCAAGGACGGAGGTCACTATCTGCCACTGGCGCTGAGGCTGCTGCTGCGCCAGGAATTGCGTGGCAGCAGACACAGCTGGGCTGGCGTGCCCTGGAGAGGTGAAGGATGGTGGCGCACTGCTAGCAATCTGAGAGACCAACAGCTGCAGTGACGTAAGCTGCGGCGTCAGGGCGGTGAGCTGTTGCTGAAGAGCAGCGAGGGGATTAGGATTTTCACCAACGACACCAGGGGCCTACTGCCACTGTTGCTGCTGCTACTCTCGCTGCTGCTGCTACTGCTGCTGCTGCTGCTTGTGCTACTCCTATTGCTCCTTCTGTTGCTGCTGCTCCTGCTGCTCCTGTTGCTCCTGTTGCTGCTGCTACTGCTGATGTTGGTGCTGCTGCTGCTACTGCTACTATTGTTGTTGTCGCTGCTACTGCTGTTGCTGCTGCTGTTGCTGCAACCGCTGCAAGAAAGGGGGGGTGGGTGTCCGCCCAACAGAGGAGGACCCCTCCCCAGTGGGGCTACCAGCCGTGGTGTGATGCCCCTTTGTTTTGTTTTTTTTAGTTGATGACATCAGCAGTGACATCAGCAACGGGATGCTGATGTCAGCAGTGGCGGTTGTTGGGGCCGCTGTTGCAGCTACTGTTGTTATTGCTGCTGCTACTGCTACGGCTGCAGCTGCTGCTGCTATTGTTGCTATTGGTGTTGTTGCTGCTGCTGCTGCTGCTGCTGCTGCGGTTGGTGTTGTTGCTGTTGCTGCTGTGGATGCTCAGCTGTTGCTGCAGCTGCAATTGTAGCAGCAACTGTTGCTACTGTGGCTGTTGTGGCGGTTGCAGCAGCAAAGGCAGCTGCTACAGCTGTGGCAGCAAAGCTGGTGGGGTGGGGGATTTTTTTCTTGCATTTTTTTCCTTCTCTCATCTGTCATAACGGACAGCTGCTCGCTATTAGCTGCGAGCAGCAGGCTGCTGCTCGGTGGCAGCGAGCTGCTACTCACTGCTAGTAGCGGGCTGCTACTCGCTGCTCGCTCGCTCTGTGAAGCGAGCAGCAGCAACCGCTACTGGCAGCTGCTCGCTCCAGCCGCTGCTGTAGCTGGCTGCTGCTGCTACAGCCTGCTGCTGTTGCTGCTGCATGCTGCTGCAGCTGTTGTTTGCTGCCACTGCTGCTTGCTGCTGCTACGGACTGCTGCTGCTGCTGCGGGCTGTTGCTGTGGGCTGCTGCTGCTGCGAGCTGCTGTTGCGGGCCGTTGCTGCTGCGGGCTGCTACGAGCTTCTACTTCTCCCTGTTGCTACTGCTACACGCAGCTGCTACTGGCTGCTGCTGCCACTGCTCGCTGCCGTTGCCTGCGGCTGCCGCAATTGCAGACTGCTACTGCTGCGTGCTGGTGCTAGTCACTGCACCTGGGTGAAGTTGCAGCGTGCGTCGTCGCCTGCAGGTGTTGGACGCGGCCTGCCGCTCACCTCCTCGCGTCACGCGTGGGGGTCAGCGCTGCCAAAAAGTTTCGGTAGCATTTCCCCTGGCCCAGTGGCCGTGGGAAAAAATCTGACTCCGCCACCAGGCGGGTCAATGCTGCCGGAAAAAATCCGGCAGTATTTCCCCTGCAATGGCACGTATGGGGGTCCGCCGGCGTTGTCTGGCACCTGTTCGCCAGTCTTCTGCTGCTGCTGCTTCGCTCTGGCTCTGATACCAAGCTGGAAAACCTAGGCAGCAGGTTGGGGCAGCAGCATTGTTGATGCAGCGTGAGGGCTTCCACGCTCGTTCCTCAAGTCTGTTGCCCCCTCAGTCGGCTGCTCTAGAGTCTAAGTCTGGAAGCTCTGGGTTTGTTACTCAGAAATGTGCGCGCTAGTGTTAGCGCCAGAAAGCAGCTGAAAACTGAAAGTGACTGATTAAGAATGAAGAATGAGCAACAATGGGAGACCCCTCCAAGTTCTAGCTCTCCCCCACTAGTGTAGAACTTGTTACTCAGCTAACCAGCCAATCAGAAAAGAGCGCTAGACCTATTTTCTGGCAGGCAAGGTTTTCTCGGTGAGCCCTGCCAGACGCCCGACAGCCCAAAACCCGGGCGTCGTCCGTTTTGCCTGAAAATTAGACCATACCATAATACTGACGCTGCGAACGCAGTCGTGCAGTCAGAATCAGCTAGAAAAATAGAAACAAGGAGTTATGGCTGCCCAAACTCAGGCAGTGCCTACGACAGTCAACGATGCCAGACAGGGCCATACAGCAGGAGACATGGACCCTCGGTACCGCATGATGCTGCAGGTGCAATGCCACATCCAGACACAATGCTAGGTGCATGCAGACAGCATTTGCAGTGGCAGTGACCGCCGGCTGCCCGACCACCAAGGAGGCCTGCCGATGGAGCTGAGCGCATCGCCAAAGGAGGCTCCAGTGACGGGTGAGTGGGCCTCAGCGTGCGTCGGCTCCACCGAGCGACACTCCAGTGGCGTCAAGTCTTGTCGTCAGTCATCTGCACGCTGATGTACACAAGCCGGGAGGACACAACAGAGTACAATGAGAGATGCACAAAAACCAACAGCCCCCATACGCGCAAGTGCAGGGGAAATGCTGCCGGATTTTTTCTAGCAGCATTGACCAGCCTCCTGGCGGCATCCAAATTTTCCCCACGGCCACAGGGCCAGGGGAAATGTTGTCGAATGTTTTCGGCAGCACTGACCACCATGCGTGATGCGAGGAGGTCAGCGGCCAGCGACGTCAGGCATCGCGAAGACGACACACGTCGACCAGGTATGATCGTGCTGCAAGCAGCAATAGCGGCATCAGCTTGTAGTAGCAGCGAGCAGTGGCAGTAGTAGCCAGTAGCAACTGTGCTCAGCAGCAGCATCCAGCAGCAGCAGTAGCTCGCGACAGCTTACAGTAGCAGCTGCCTGCAGTAGTTTACAGCAGCAGTAGTGCGTAGCAGCAGCAAGCAGTAGCAGCAGCCGGTGGCAGAAGTAGTAGTAGTAGTAGTAGCGAGCAGCAGCCAGCAGTGAGCAACAGCACCAGCTGGCTGTAGCAGTAGCAACAGCGAGTAGCTACAGCCCGCTACAACAGCAGCTATATCTCGCAATAGCATTGGCTACAGCTACAGCTGCTCGCAGCTCGCTGCCCGCAGCGAGCTGTGAGTAGCGGGCTTACTGCTCGCGACCTGCAACAAGTAGCAGGCAGCGAGCAGCGAGCTCGCTGCTCGCTGTTCGCGGCTCATAGCGAGCAGCGAGCTCACTGTGCAACAAAGCAGGAAAGAAAAAAAAAGAACTTAAAAAAATTCCCCCACCCCACAGGTTCTTTTGCAGCTACTGCTGCTGCCATCACGGCCACTGTAGTAGCCACAGCAGCCGTAGCAAAATGCAGCATCCCAGCAGCAGCAACAGCAGCGGTTGCTGCAGCCGCAATTGTAGTAGCAGCAGCAGTAGCAGCAACGTCAGCAATAGCAGCAACAGCTGTAGCAGCAAACCGGCAGTACTAGCAGCAGTAGTAGCGGCTGCAGTAACACCAGCTGACATCGTGTGGCTCACACAGCAGCGGCTTCAGCAACAGCCACTACTGACGTCAGCAACGTTTCAGCTGACGTCATTACTCATGTCACGGCTGACGTCGTGTGCGTTATCCTGCAGATAAGGTAACATCACCTTCTAAAGTCAACCATCTCAGGCTGACATCACTATTGACGTCACTGCTGACATTTGCAACATAAGAGAAGAAAAACACAAAGGAGGGTGGAACAAGGGGGGCCAACGAACATGGCTACTCGCCCCATTGGGGAGGGGTCCTCCTCTGTTGGGGGGACCCCTAGTCCCCCTTTCCTACAAGAGCTGCAGCAGCTGCACCAACATCAGCAGCAGTAGTAGCAACATCAGCAGTAACAGCAGCAGCAGGAGTAGTAGCAGCAGCAGCAGTCACAGCAGCAGTAGCAGCAGTAGCATCAGTAGCAGCAGTAGTAGCAACAGCAGCAGCGCCAACACCCTGCACGCTCTGTCGTCGGTCATTCTGACTTGATAGATCCGCTTGTCGCTTTAGGCCAGTAGCTCGCAACGTTGACATAGCAGCTGGCGACACTACAGTTGCCGCCACCCACGCCGTTGCAGCAGTCGTAGCAGCAGCATCAGTAGCCACTACCGCAGAAGTAGCATCATCAGCCGCAGTAGCAGCATCAGCAGCCGCCGCCGCTGTAGCAGTAGTCGTTACCGCGGCAGCTGCACCAACGTTAGTAAGCACCATTCACTCCACCAGGATACATGAGCCCTGCGGTTTCCTTTGCCACGCAATACTTGACATAACAACATACTCTATGCCAACAACAAACGGTGATGTCAGTCCTAGGCCCCACTCTTGGTGCCAACCGCAGGCCAAAGGACTTCGAAACCCCACCGCCGTCGCTTTAGGCTGGCGACCAGTTTCGGAGTCGGGAACTCAGCTTCCGGATCTGGACACATGGCGAGAGCCTGTGGCCTTACTATGTCCTGCCCTTCGACTCCACCCAAGCCGACCAGGTCTATGACGCCGGTCGCGCCGTGCGTGCTCTCATCCCTCTCGCACCTCCAGCCACACGCCTTGCCCTAGAGCCCATTCTCGACGACCTCACCACTGGCGCCCTCCCTGACCCAGTAGCAGCCTGGCACGTACTCACGTGCCCTCATCGCCTGTTTAGTGATGCTGAGACCAACCGTCAGCTCCGGGAGTTCAACTCCAGAAATGGGGGAAACCGAGATGGTCACCTCCTATTGGCAGCGCACAAAGAACCTTCTACGCCGCCTCGGAGACACCGCGCCATCCCCTCTCTCCACACTCCTGACTATCAAGTGTAACGTCACCGACTCCTTCTCCGACGTCTCCGTTAACTAATCCCAAGACGTTCTCGCCGCGATGGCTGCCCAGGGTACCCTCATGCCCTGGGCGTACGAGCTCTTTCTCCGCATCGAGAAGGCTCGACAGGAGTCGCACATCCATCCATAGAGTCCGTCGCCTCTCCTCTCGTCGCCTCTCCTGCCGTCGCCTCAGTGACTGTCGCCACCCCAGCAGCAGCAGCAGCATCTTCCAATGCCCCCTCATTTGGCAAGAAGAAGAAGAAGCAGAAGGGCAAGAAGGGCAAAGGGACTCAGCAACAGACTAGTGAATCACGCAGCGCCAGCCTCGTCTGCCACAACTGTGGCCAATCAGGACACGGGTGGTACACGTGTCCACTCCCGACTGACAAGGCTCGTGTCATCGCCACCATGTGTCGCCAGCGCGAGCGCCGCCTTGCCACCAATGCCGTGACCGTCGCTGCTCCTACCGCATCTGCGCCACGCGTGACGGCCCCACCGCAACTTCCTCCATAGCAGTCCGCACCCGCTGTTTCGTTCCCAGTGCCTTCCTTTCCCTTCCTGGACTTTGGCACCATCACACCGCAGTCGGTCTACTCCGTCGGACCCTCCGCCCGTGAGCTCCAGCTGGTGTAGTTCATCGCCTTCCAACTCTGCCTTCCTCGCCCTCCTCCCCAGGGAAGTACAAGTTGCGTAATCGCTAGTTCCTCCCAAACCTGCATGACATAGTTGGTGCTATGATCATGTCCTGTATCTTCGTCCGTTCCGTCCTCTGCTGTGCCCTGTCCTCCCACTCCTCTTCGTGACGATGTCGCATGGCTAGATGACTGGCACTCCCAGTTTGCACCTCCGTCCACTTGGTAAGCGTCGCTTGCCCATTGCCATGTGACTGTCAACGACCTGGCCACTTAGGTCCAGGATCCGTCAGAGACCTGGATCATCGACTTCGGGGCCACGAGGCCTTCAGTGTTCTTGGTCCCTTCACCGATGTCACCGGGGTTCGGACGGGCTCTGGTCAGGTATTGTCCGTTCGTGGTGTCGGCTTCGTTCGTTTCTGTGGTCCAGCGGGTGATGACTTCTTGACTGATGTTCTCTTTGTCCCTGGCCTTGAGCTCAGCCTCCTATCTGTCACCTCCCTTGATCGCATGAGCATGGACATTCTACATTCACGTGGTGTGGGCACTATGTCTTTGCGTCTGTCCGGTCGTGTCGTTCTACATGCCACCGCCTGTGGCAACTTGTGGCATGACCGCGCCTGTCCGCTCCCACCTCTGTCTCCTCCTCGTCAGCAGATGCTAGCCACGTGTTCATTACCAGCACCTTGTCTGCGCATCACACGCATCTCTTGCATTGCCGCCTCTGTCACGTCCACTCGGTCGCTGTTGACAGCATGCTTCGCACATAGCCGGCCACGGGTCTTGACTCAGCCTCCTTTCCTCTGCCGTGTCCCATAGAGTGCATTGATTACGCTAAAGGCAAGATGCACCATTCCACCTACCCCCTCTCTGCCTCTTGAGTGTGTGCCCCGCTCAATCTCATTCACTCTGATTTCATGGGTCTCCTCCCGACAAAGTCAGTCGACGAGCACCACCGTCACGTCCTGGCCCTTACGGGCGACTACTCTCGCTATCGCTGGGTCTTTTGCCTTAGGCAGAAGAGCGACATCGCTCCCATCATTCCGGACTGGCTTGTCCGTGCTGAACGCGAGTGTGGTCTCCCTCTCCGCCACTTCTGTTCTGATCGTGGGGGTGAGTTTCTGGGGGGAACCACACTCTTCCTTGCCTCCCGTGGTGTCCATCATGAGACGTCGGCGCCTTACACGCCAGCCCAGAACGGCGTCTCTGAGCGATGGAACCGCACCATGGCCGACGCCGTCCGCACAATGCGATTCAAATCTGGCATCTCTGACGGCTTCTACTTTGACGCCATGACCTACATGACGTGCGTCTGGAACCGGATTCTCCACGGACCCATTCCTCGTAAGTCCACCACATACCAACGCTGGTGTGGGAAAGCGCCGACCTTTGTTCGGCTCGTGTCTGGGGCTACGTAGCCATCGTGTGGTTACTTGCCCCGTACCAGGGTGGCAAGCTCGAGCCTCACGGTCGTCCGTGCACCTTCCTTGGCGTCTCACGTCAGTCAAAGGCATGGCGTTTTTGGGATCCCATCAGACACTGCATCGTCGAGTCCTGCGATGCCCTCTTCTTTGAGGAACTATTTCCCCGCATCCTCGTTCGCTCTGGCGCGTTGATGTTCATCCCGTCGCATGGGGGAGTGGTGGGTCCATTCTCTATCCAACCGCGTCCGGGCGTTCCATCGTCTGCGCCCGCGGGCCCGCCTTCACCGGCTGCCCCATGTGTGTCCGACAGTCCCTCAGAGCCGGCAGCCCTGTCCGTGTCCGCCAGCCCCTCCGGGCCGGCTGCCCCGTCCGTGTCCGCCAGCCCCTCAGGGCCGGCTGCCCCATCCGTGTCTGTCAGCCCCTCAGGGTTGGCTGCCCCGTCCGTGTCCGTCAGCCCCTCAGGGCCGGCTGCCCCGTCCGTGTTCGCCAGCCCCTCAGGGTCGGCTGCCCCATCCGTGTCTGTCAGCCCCTTACGACCGGCTGTCCCGTCCGTGTCCGCCAGCCCTTCAGATCCGGACGAGGCAGCCGGCCCTGAGGTGCTGGCGGACACGGATGGGGCAGCCGGCCCTGAGGGGCTGGCGGACACGGACGGGGCAGCCAGCTCTGAGGGGATGTCGGACACAGATGGGGCAGCCGGTGAAGGCGGGCTCGCGGGCGCAGACGATGGAACGCCCAGACGCGGTTGGACGGAGGACGGACCCACCAATGTTAGTTTGTCCTAGAATTGGCCCAAAACATTGGCCGTAACTTTGCGCATAGGCATCCAAACACAACACCGTTTGAACCGAGAGATACAAAACATTGAGCCAGATGCTACAATTGGTCACACACACAAGTCCAGCATTGATCGGTGGATGCCCAATGCAAAACTTGCAAATCGGGCTCAAGAGCCAGTCCACGGAGAAGAATCTAGGGACAATCGGTCTTGAACGGCTTCTCAAAGGAAGTCGCATCAACACCAAGGGCTAGCTAAGTCGAAAAGAGCTCAAGGTCAGCAAATGAAAGGAGCTCATAGCTTAAAACACACAATGTCCAAGCTCACAAGGCAAAGGTGGCTGTTGACCAAATGTTGGTGCTTAGGGGAGATAACCTTAGTGACACACGCGCAGATGGAGAGGAAGGAGAGGAAGCAGAGGGAGTGTAGCGAAACACATTATAGAGGTCATTGACAACAAAGGCAAGAAGAACAAGAGCACGATTGTCGAAGGCAATCATTGCAGAGAGTCAGCAGAGTGCTCAACAGAGAGACCTATGCTGGTCCAAGCACGAGGAGAGAGAAGAATGAGCTCAAGAGCAAGGACAGAGAGGACATCGGAAATGTAGAAGGGGCTAGATGGACCATCAAAACACACTATTATGACGCCCTGGACAGGCAATGACTCACCAGACCCTGTGTGAACTGACCGAACTTATGCAGTCGCAAGGGATAGCGACTGTGGACTTGTGACGCCCAAGAATGAAGAGGTGGGGCCTGCCAAACCCTTGCCTTTATGGCGAATTGGCACAATAGGTGTGGCTCAGTATGGTTCGGAACATCAAAATGGTCCAAACGAGAAACCAACGTTTCTTAAGAATATGAAATTTGGACAAAAGTTAATGACTGAGCCGAAAATTTGGCTTAGTGGTGATGTCAGTATAAATGATGTCAAAATCAAGCCAAATTCTGAGCAATGATGCGGCGGAGGATGCTGCACGCAACAGTGTGGTTTTGTGCGAAAAAAGGTCAAAATGTCAAGTTTTTGTCACTGCAGGCTGTAACAAAAAAGTGACATTTTTTACCAATATCTGAAAAAATTGTAGACCTAAAAGCGTGATTTCATTTCCTGTCTTACAAGTCACGGAACAAATCACGAGTGGATGCAATGGACATACTATCACTAGGGATTTCTAACGAGCCCTTACACACCTAAAACGATGGTCATTTGGGGTCGACTTGCTCTCACACCCGGGGGGTTGGTAGGTGCAACCTGAATGAAGCTTCCGGAAACCTTCACGAAGCACTTAGGAACGTCACGTGCACCAACTGCTGCTTAAAAGGGTTGGACGGCCGTTTACTGCATTCAAGGTGGTCATGTGGTAACGCGGTCGTAGCTTTCATCGCAAGGGCATCTTCCCTACCACAATCTGCTATGGTGGGTCACCGTGGCTTGGTGGATCCTCCCGGGACTGTGGCTGTAGTAATGACTCTCACAGCTGCTGCCACTATTACGTCTCTGCTGCGTAGCCTAACAAGGGATGCCTCAGTGTTTTGATACCATGAGAAACCATGAGGAAGCATCCTAGTCTTGCTACTATTGATGTGGTGACAAAGGCCACCCAGGCAATTGTGTTTGCGCTCACTGCCACCCTTAGAAGTCCACAACCACTTGGCAAGATACTAGGGTTTTCTGAGGACTATTATCAGAGAAATTTGGTAGCATGACCATTAGGAAACAATAACAATGATGATTGGCTTCTAGCAATTGTGGGGGGGTCAAGAGGAGGGTCATCGCCTACATCAACGAATCATTTTTCCACTCCACATCGTTCCATTGCAGGGTGAGAGACTGAATCAGCTGCATGGTGGTAAAAAAAAATTCAACAGTCTTCCTTTCTCCTTACCAACAGTTGCTTTATTTCAAAGAATTTACTAATTAGCAGCCTAGAACAGTGGATGGAGAAAAGCTTGCTTCTCATAGCTCCCAATTTTGTTAACTTCTTTCCCCTTCATGAGGTCCAACAGCTCCTTATGAACAAGGTAACTCTTGTGCTGCCTTCACCGAAACCCATGACCAATGCCTCCCATAAAACGCTGGATCCGTTGGCCCACCGTCATCTATGATATTGCACAGTTTCTACTTGAAGGATTTTCAGAGTTTTTCAGCGACGTTCAAGATGATAATCATGTCCCCTGTGTAAGTGGTGAAAGACTCTAGGATCGTCGGAAGCGTGGGTCCACTACCCTCTGTCAGAATCGGTGTTCCGAAGTGGACTGAATAATCCATAGGTTAGTGACTTCATTTTAGCAAGTTCTGAGGCCACGTGTGTGCTTCATCATTGCCATACTCTTATCGGTTTCTAGTTGTATTCTTGCCAATGAATTCCTCTCCTCTGGACATTCACACACACATACACACACACACACACACACACACACACACACATACACAAACACACACACACACA
>SZWC01003243.1:125128-136691 GCA_023375785.1 Penium margaritaceum
GTATATATATATATATATATATATATATATATCTGCCACATATTCACACAAATCCCGTGCGTTACAATAGGAAAAAACCTAATGGGTTTAGTGATACGCATGTTATAGAAAAAATGTCCATTTCCCACAACAAGTCATACAGGCGGACATGCCTTCCTTACAAACTACCTCCCTTATAGAAAAAATGAAGAATATTTACCAGATCCAGGTGAAAACTCTGTTGGAAACATCCTCACCTATTCCCTTATCCAGAATGTTGCTTTCTAGGGCTAGGCTCGAAACTCAGGATTCTCTTGTGCTGAGGTAACCCCAAGCCTTCGTCGGATAGAACCAGGGGCCAAAATAAATCTTTACTAATATCGTCAGGTTCGACTTCGGGAACCGAACTCCCAACTTATTGGGGGCCTGAACTGGAGTCACATGGCTCTCGGTCACGGAGAAAGTGCCACATGTGCATGCCACAAGCAAGCACGAACAACCGGAGCCAGGTATTTGCCGACGCGTCCGGCGAAGAATGTTTCCCTTGAATGTAGCACGTGCAGCCGGCAAGCCGCGCGCTTGACAATATTCGGCCACTTATTTTTCAAGTTGCCCGCCTAAGATCAGTAACGGGGAAATGCTGCGCCGCCTTGACCCGGAGCGCTTAGCAATCCGGTCAGTCTCCTCGCGTTCATCACCAAGTGTCTGACCTTCTCAATTCGTATGTGAAACGGTTACACGTTGAGCTGATTTCGTAGAATACCTGCGACTCGAGGTATTTTCACCCAGTGCCGTCGACTGACAAATATCGATTTCCCGCCTTCTTAATGACGAAAATATGCTCGACGTTTGCACTCATCTACCGCGCGCGAAACCTGATTTTCGCCATTAGGTAATAAAAAGTGCGAAAAAAAAGGGCATGCGAGAGAGGATTTTACGATGGACTACCGAAAGTTTCAATGAACATGGGTTTGCGATGCCATTGACGGGTGAGTCAACTGTCCTATAGTATTTTTCCAAGTGACGCGACTGTTCTTGTAAATATGTAAAAATCAATTCTACGGACAAGATCCTCCGTCGTACGAACAATTTTGGACATGGAAAAGGCGGGAACTGGATTTCGACATTTCTGTACCCCCTGACCGTCTAACGAAAATTCCGATAGACAGGTGGCGTCACGCAGAGGATCTTAGCGGATCTCTCCGACTAACATAATTCCGGTTGAGGTCAACCCGTTTAACAAGAACGCGAATCCGTACTGACGGTTCAATTAATTAATGTAGAACGCTACTCAATGGAGGACCAATCTGACCGCCGCGGCATCGCATGACTAAAACCGTGTCGGCTAAGGCGTCGCGCAAAACCGCCCGATCAGTAAACTGGGCTGGCTTGATTCAATTTGTTTTGTTGGCTTGCAAATTGAAAATGCCCTGGTTTCCGTCACCTGTCAGAACGGTTATTCAATTGAACGATGGCGCTTGGCCAGCGGAAATAGTAGATGAAAACCGAAATCTGATTTAATGCACGTTACGCCTATTTCCCCATTATGTACTAGCATTTCAAGGTCGCCCGACGGTCCTTGACCGAGTACAAACCTGGACAGAGCGGCAACATAAGGGACCATTTGACGCATCTGGTTTGTTTCCCTGTTCTACTACTTCTCTGGCCAATAAACCTCAATCCTTACAAACCTACGCTACTTTTAAAGCTCCTCTTCCACAAATGGCAACAATGTTTAACACAGCGATGCTCTTTCAAGCCCATTTGACATGGACAGTAATTTCATTGTACGCAAATATGGATATGTTTGGTGATATTGGTTTCATAATACGATCTTGCAACGAGCAAAGGTGTTATTATATGTGCAATCTTTGCACCAAAGCTCCCATTTCTAATATATTTTACTCCTCGAGGTGAAAAAGGCCGAGAAACACTACACATTGCCGAGGAAAAAAAGAACTTAGAACAAGAAATTTCACGGTATATCAAATTCTTGAAGCATTCATCAGAGAAACACATGCTAAGAACGTTATCTACCATATGCATTGAAAATGAAAGAAAATCCCTTCAAGGAATACAGATAGAACCTTGACCGGTTGAATAAACAATAATAAAAAGTTGAAAGCTCTAAAATGACTGAAAATTTTCATAAAACCTCAAGCTCATAAGGACAATGCCTGCCTCTTGGAGCCAAAACATCTACACAACTATGTAAGGATAATGGTTTGGTGGGTCCACATATGACAGTGTTAGAAGCATGCAATGGTGCGAGGGCATGAAGTGGGGAACACCCTCGACCAATGTGCCAAATGAATGATTATGCATGCATGTTAACCATATGGAAAAATTATGTGAAGATCTCTGGTGCAGGCTCCACGTGTCGATGATCTTTCGAGCATGTAAGTTCACTTGGTAAAATCATCAAGGAAGATACACATCTTCTTATAAAAGAGACTAACATTGAACTTTTAAAGTTAAACCTTTTGAAGCTTCCTTCAGAAGGAGACTTCTCCATGGTCTAGTTTCACGCTAATACCCACCTAACGTGGACAGGAAGCTTAAATAACTTAACGTTTTCTTGAATTAAGGTTTCATAAAATAATGATGAAATGAAACATGAGGATACAAGTATCTTAATGTAGGAGATCAATAGTTCATGTTCATTTTGAGACCTTTGACTACAGTGAACAACAAATTTGACTAGTACATGAAAGGACACACGGTAAAAAGATCATGGGGATGGTGATGCTTGGGAGGTATAGAGTCATGTGGACAACTCTGATGGAAGAATTGTGACTTTGTTCGAACTTCACATTGTGTCAAAGTACAATCACCAAACTAGTCAGCCTGCTTAGGCCAAAGGTATACTAAGTTGTGGCGTTGACAAAGTTCAACACCTTGAGAATATCCAACAAATCTGAAACAATAAACATGTCAAGGTCATGTGTAACGTTCATTGTCAAAGGAACAAAAAAACTTCGACCAAGATGATTTGACATATCACTTTCAAAACTTTGTAGGCCTCGAATAAGTGAATATGTAGATTTTTATGAAATCCTCAAGCCTTTCACCATTTAGACGATGGCTATGTGTAAAACCTTTCTTCATAGTTTTTAAATTTATTGCAAGGTGTTATGCCCTTATTTAATTCAATGATAAAACATAAAGCATAAGGGTGAGCTGTTTTGAATTAATTTTCTTATCAGGATGTTGTTACCATAGAACACACCATATACAATAATAATTTTAATCCTTCACATGAACTTATTTTTAAGGAATGTTTTATATGTTACAAAAAGGCCACCCACAACAAAGATTATCCCTTCTTGTAGAGAAGACCATGCATCCAGGTACTTGGCCATTCATACACGTGCTTTATAACTGGAAAGTGTTATTGGGAAACACCCATAGTGTCAACGCCCAACTCTTAGAAGGTTCTTCTTGAGAGGATTTGTTTTCCTCCTTAGATCCCTTATTATCTGCAGATCACATGAGGAAAATTGATGAATTTATCATAAAACCGGCTATGTAGAAAACAAATATCAGTTTTGAAGTTTTGACTAGAATGTTTCTATCTTCTCTCCTTAGAGGTCATTATCTTTTGATTTCCTCCATGAATTGTAATAATGACTCTTATATTTCAATCTTGATTATAAGAAAAAAGGGCACAATTCATTATCACACAAAGCACATAAAAATGTTATCCAACTACTTTCCCCATCACAAAACATTTTGCTTTTATGATGGGGAAAGTCACCTTCTTGTACACTTTGCAGAGTTCAATATACTCTAATTTATCACAACTTTCTATTCACAATTTTTTTTTGCTTGAAGTGCTACTAATTAAAGTCTATGTACCATTCCCGTTTTAATGATGACCAACATGGCCATCTCCTTGATGAAAAAATTATTCATAATGTGTGGACTTCACAATAATGTGTTTTATGTTCATTTGCAAGTTTGATGCATTACTATTGCATGCTTGACTTCCTTTCAGACTGTGTATTGCTTTAGTTTGTCATCCTGCACTAATCCATTACCTTCATTCAACTCTCTCTGTTCATTGTGCACCTCTTCCTTATTTCTCATTTTATTTTGATGTGTAAACCTAAAGGTAAATATTCATAAAGATCCTTGCTTATTTCTTACTTTGCCAATCCAGGCCCTAGTGTGGGTGTTTCCTACTACTGGTGGTATACCGTACTTGACGACATATTCACCAGAAATAATACTTTTGATTCACTCATGCGTTTTCAGAGAAATAACTAGCCACGGGTGAATCGCCTTTGAAATTAGGGTGTTCCCAGGAGATTGTGAGAATATTCATGTCTAGAAAAATCTTTGTGTAGGAAATGGTTCAGTCGCTAGATGGGCTCCTACACATAGGTTCCTGGTCATAGATGCACGTGCCAAGTAGGCGATATCTCTGTGACCTGCTTCGAAACATCCACTTTCATGCATATTCACGTTCTGATGAAGGGATCCCATTATAGGCTTGCACCAAACCTGATCCAATTGATGAACATGAAAATGCGCACCTCAATATCTAGGCACTTTACGTGACCATGTACAAAATTATCTTTGCCCGTAATTTTGGAGAATTTCTCAATCACTGAAAAGGGATTGAAATGTTCTGCGAATGTACCGTCCAACGCTAAGTGGAGTTGACACTTTTGGCATATGAGACGGGTCTTTGCCTCAACCATTGGTAAGAATACATGGTGGATATGAGAAATTTGGTGGGGATTATGGGTAATTCTACCAAAGTGGTCCATCACACGTTGATAAACCGTGTGTGCCTAGTTGTTAACTGCCAACAACTCATGGGTTTTAGGGGTTGTTGTTGCTTAGAGTGTGCTATTAAAGCTTTTTTCTTCATATACCATACTTTATTGCACTATCCTTTAATAATAAATAATGGTTTCATCTTTAAGAAGCCTATTAATTCCTAGGCCCTTTTTTCTAACTTGCCTTGGAGGCATATGTCCTTGCCATTACAAATTTTGTTGCTTCTTCCTTTAAAGACTATGCCTTACATTTTCATAACAAGAGATTCCTTTGCCATAGTAATATTGTTAAATTGAATGGTTTTGTATGGATAATGGTAGACTTCGGTTCTACCAATTTCATCATAATGTTTATTCCACCATAATGGAAACATTCAATTGCATGTGATCTTATTGCATTGTTATTTCGAAATGGCATGGTATCTTGTGTATTTGAAACACAATTGCTCATTAGGCAACTAAGGCGTGACTTTGTTTTGGTTCACAAAGTTCAGCTTTCCAATTTCATTCATATCCAAATATTTGTGTTTCCAATTCTTTTGATCCATCCTTTCTCTAAATTGTGCACGGTAATCATACCGTCCTTATTGCTTTTGAGAGAATCATCACTTAACCACTTTTGAGAGCTCCATCATCCTAGTTATATATTGTAAAGCTTCACACTTTATAATTCAGTATCAATTGCTTCTTAAACAAAATAATCACCTTTTTCAATGATGAGAACGAGATCCATTTGTTCTTGTTGCCCAATTTTCTAGTATTCACTTTATTATCTACTCCTCTCTCACCACCCCAATAATGAGGGCCTTAATGAAGACCTTTCTTTTGTAGTTCTCATTTCATTCTCCTACCATGTTTTCCTTGTAAACTCGAATCCAATCCCAAAGCTTGTATACTTTGCTTCTTTTGTTTTGGTTTTCACTCCACACCCACATGAATCCCCACCATTTTCTTCCCTTGAATTCTTTCTTTTCTCCCTCACCTTTTTCATTTTACTTCTCTTTGTTATCCTACCTTCATTTTTGCACCTTACAACCCTCCTTACCCCTCAGCCTTATCCAACACTATTCTCTCTCTTTCTCTCTCTCTCTCTCTCTCTCTCTCTCTCTCTCTCTCTCTCTCTCTCTCTCTCTCTCTCTCTCTCTTCCTCTCTCTCTCTCTCTCTCTCGATCTCTGTATCTCTCTCTCTTTCTCTACACATATATATACATGCATACTTATATATATATCTCTCTCTCTCTCTCTCTCTCCCTCTCTCTCTCTCTCTCTCTCTCTCTCTCGCTCTCTCTCTCTCTCTTCCTCTCTCTCTCTCTCTCTCTCGATCTCTGTATCTCTCTCTCTTTCTCTACACATATATATACATGCATACTTATATATATATCTCTCTCTCTCTCTCTCTCTCCCTCTCTCTCTCTCTCTCTCTCTCTCTCTCGCTCTCTCTCTCTCTCTTCCTCTCTCTCTCTCTCTCTCTCGATCTCTGTATCTCTCTCTCTTTCTCTACACATATATATACATGCATACTTATATATATATCTCTCTCTCTCTCTCTCTCTCCCTCTCTCTCTCTCTCTCTCTCTCTCTCTCGCTCTCTCTCTCTCTCTTCCTCTCTCTCTCTCTCTCTCTCGATCTCTGTATCTCTCTCTCTTTCTCTACACATATATATACATGCATACTTATATATATATCTCTCTCTCTCTCTCTCTCTCCCTCTCTCTCTCTCTCTCTCTCTCTCTCTCGCTCTCTCTCTCTCTCTTCCTCTCTCTCTCTCTCTCTCTCGATCTCTGTATCTCTCTCTCTTTCTCTACACATATATATACATGCATACTTATATATATATCTCTCTCTCTCTCTCTCTCTCCCTCTCTCTCTCTCGCCCTCTCTTCAATTGAATCTCCTCTTCCCTTCAACACTAAAACTTCCACATGAACGCATTTTCACCTCGCACTACAAGCGTATGATAATGATCCTTCTCTGTTTCATGTTGCAATAAGGTCATTTTTGTTTTCACTTTGTTTCACATTTTTTTCACTATTTATAATTTTTTTCATTTTCTTTCCCCATCTCTTCCCATCTTAGACCTCTTCAAACCCTCATCTCCAAAGTTCTGTATTAGTGCATGCGCTATTTCTTAATTTTGTCTACTCCCAGTGTCTCCCTCCACTTTTGTTCCTTCATTAATGTATAAGCAGTCTTTCTTACCTTCAAATTCATCCACCATTATCAAATTTATTTGCTTCTGAATTACTCCTCTTCTCATATTTTTTATCATTGGAGTTTTTCTTTCTCCCATTCAATCCCTTTCCTTGTGTAACTATCAAAGATAAGTGGTTTCTTCTTCCTCTAAATTTCCTTTAACTCGCTTTTCGGTAACATAGACGTGTAATTTATTGCTATTTATGATGTTGAATTACTAATGAATGTTGCTTCTCATTTAATAAAAATAGGGGTTATGGGCATTAATTATTTTGAACGATAATATAGCTATAGTATTGGATTTATGTACTTTGTGTTTTTTTGTTTCTCGTTCAAGTTAAATGGTGATAAATATATTTGTGGGGGACTGGCTCAATGCTTTTTCTTTACATTTACAAGGGAAATGAGTATTTCTATTTTTAATTTTCTGTTCATTCATGGTGTGTACATTTCCTCTTCATAACTTCGTTTTCCCATGTCTTAATGAATCAAATTCAATTTTGTTTACATTGCTCATCCATCCTTTTTCAACAATATTGATATTAAAATTTTACTCTTTAAGTAATAAGGATGGTATTTTTGTCAAATAAGGATACTTGATAAGAGGAGAAAAATGTTATATTGAATTTAGAAGGTTGATGTTTTCATGAAATATATGTGGTAATTTAGTTATGAAATTTATTAAATATTCGTCAGTGCATTATTTTGGGACCATGTAATTGAATGGAAACTTACCAAAATTCAGAAAAATATTTAATCAAATTTATTAAAACGGTGAAGTTGATTAATGTAGAGTTATATGGTTTTAAAATGATGTGTATATATTTTTACACAATGAGATAATTTTAAAAATTGGTTTATTACATTAATATTTTTATTAGAAATTGTTGTGTGAAATTATTTTTTAAATATTTTTAATTTTATTGATACATCATTGTATTTATAAATATATATATATATATTTTTACATATGAAGATAATGATCAAAGTTGACTGAATATCTAAGTATTGTTTGAATTGAATCCAAATAAATGTGATTTTTCATTGATAATTCATCTACACATGTGATGAACAACCTTCTATGCGTGGCGGAAGAATATCGTTGTTAACTTGACCGGGGGACAGACGATCAAGTAATATGAGGCAATTTAAATGTACTTTGAGTACTGAATGTGCTGAGGTTCCTAGGGCAAAAGCGTAAGAGAATTCAAACGTTCGGCTAGTTAAAAGAATTGACCTCGTACATTAGCTGCTAATTTGGTCCTATGATTCGTGCCATCGCGTGAAGGGGCTGCCGCCCTCCACTGTTTGCGCTGGGAGGTGTGGTTGCAAGGTTGGACTGCCTTCCCGACCACCGGCAAACTCTCAGTGAACCTTTCGGCCACCGTTATCGAGAGCATTGGGACAGCGCCCATGGCGGCCCTCGCAGCCGCGGCCGCGGCTTCTTGCTCCGCCTTCCCTACGCTTCGCCTCAACCAACCCGTCCACCTCCACCACGCGCAAGCCCACTCACGCCATGGCATCTACGGCCCCCAGCGGCCCCTTCTCCCCTCGCTCCTCTCGTCTTCCGGGATTTCCCCCCTTCTCCCTCCTCTTGGCACAGGGGGAGGTGAGGGGAGGAGGCCCGGGGCGGAGGGAGGTGACGCGTTCTTGTGCGGGAGGTGGTCGTCTTCGACGCCTTCGCACCAGGTGCTGCAACAGAGGAACAACGGCGGTGTGCTCCGCCGCCTTCTGTTGCCGCAGCAGCCCGCAGCATTCGCAGGTAAATGCCCTCCTGCTCTCCCCTTCTCTCTATCCTGCTGTGTCTTGGAGACAACTTGGTCATTCGCATAGAAGAGGTACAAGCAAGGCAACGCACACCAGCCAACAACCTTCAACCTACCGCGCACACACACACACACACACACACACACACACCCACGTTTCATGTCCTGTCGCCTTGCCTTGCACATATGCCTGCACAAGAAAAGTGAACTGTAAAGATCCCCCCCCCCCCCCCCCCCCCCTCCCTCTCCTTGCACCCTCCCTATAAAACTTGCGACGGGCGTCAGGCGGGCTTTTCGGCTCAGGCAACGATGGTGCTTCGGGAAAGCAAGAGCGGAGGCAGCGGCAGGAAGAGGAGGAGGAGCAGCAGCAGCAGGTGCTTCAAGCTTCATGGGAGTCGTGGGAGGCAGGCGGCGGCGGCGGCAAGCGCAAGGCGGAGCAGGCGAGCGGTGGCACGGTGCAGAGGGTGGTGCGCGACAGCAACCTTGTGTTTGTGGCGGGTGTGGGCGGCAAGCTAGGGTCTCTCATAGTGAGGTTCGTGGCTGTGTGTGAGTGAGCATTGGCTTGTTTCTGGGAGTGTGGGTGTGCGTGTTCGCGTGCGTGTGCGTGTGCGTGTGCGTGTGCGTGTGCGTGTGCGTGTGCGTGTGCGTGTGCGTGTGCGTGTGCGTGTGCGTGTGCGTGTGCGTGCGCGTGCCCGTTCACGTGCGCGTGTCGTGCGCGCGTGCGACTTGCGCGTGTGTGCCGTGCGTGCATGTGGGCGTGCGTGCGTGCCTGCGCGGGTATGTGTGCGCGCTTGTGTGAGTGTGTGTGTGTGGAAGTGTGTGTGTGTGCGTGTGTGTGTGCGTGTGCGTGTGCGTGCGCGTGCCCGTTCACGTGCGCGTGTCGTGCGCGCGTGCGACTTGCGCGTGTGTGCCGTGCGTGCATGTGGGCGTGCGTGCGTGCCTGCGCGGGTATGTGTGCGCGCTTGTGTGAGTGTGTGTGTGTGGAAGTGTGTGTGTGTGCGTGTGTGTGTGCGTGTGCGTGTGCGTGCGCGTGCCCGTTCACGTGCGCGTGTCGTGCGCGCGTGCGACTTGCGCGTGTGTGCCGTGCGTGCATGTGTGCGTGCGTGCGTGCGTGCGTGCGTGCGTGCGTGTGTGTGTGCGTGCGTGCGTGCGTGCATGCGTGCGTGCGTGTGCGCCTGCCTATGTGTTTGCGTAGACATGGGCGTGTGTGCAGAGGTTTGCATGCTCATGTGGCTGCGTGTGTGTGCATGCGGGTGCTCGTGCGCATGTGGCTGTGCCCACCTGATTGTGCGTTGCATTGACAAGCACACAAAGCCCCGCTACTGCACAGGTAAGGAGGCGTGTCCACCAAACTTGCTGATCTGTATCAGAAATCGATTCTGGTCCGATTCTAACCAAACCAACTGATTTAAAAAATTATCTGCTACGGGTTTGAATCACGTCTGGGTTGTAAGTGAGTAAAGCAGATCCGTTTTCTATTCCTCTCCGTGTCGAGGATTGGAGCCAACTGGACTGGAAAGGATTGGATTGTGACCCCCCCCCCCCCCACCCTCCCTTTCCCCCCTACCTGTGGTAGCAAACTTGTAACTCCACGTGTTCTCGTCCTCCTCCTTCAGACAACTTGCGACAAACAGCAAAGACGTGGTGCAACTTGTTCATGTCTGGTGGTGGTGCAACAAACCCTGAGACGGAGACGGAGACGGAGACGGGTGCTGCGAACTCCGACATACTGCATTGCAGTTGGAAGTGGAGCCGCGCAACCCAGCCTGAAAACCAAAACGTCTCTTGCCGATCCAACCTTATCTGGTCAGGCTGTGCGTAGTTCGGATAACTTGGAGTTCAGGCAGAAGTAGATAGGAGAGAATGCGATCCGATCCGATCTGGTCCGCTTTGATACTAACGGGTCCGGTCCGGTGCAGTCCCGTCTGATCCGTTCGAATCCGTGCCATAGTACCGTACGGCGCCATGCGATGCCATGCCGTTGTTACACGCATGCAGGCAGCTGCTCAAGGCAGGGTTCAGAGTGAGGGCAGGCGTGAAGAACGTGGAGGCTGCTGAGGAGCTCCTAGCAGATGTGAGTGTGTGTGCATGAGTGCGTGGGTGTGTGCGTGCGTGCGTTCGTGGGTGGGTGCGTGGGTGGGTGCGTGGGTGGGTGGGTGCGTGGGTGCGGTGGTGCGTGCGTGTGTGCGTGTGTGCGTGCGTGAGTGCGTTCATTCATGGGTGTGTGCGTGCGTGCGTGGGTGAGTGGGTGCGTGCGTGCGTGCGTGGGTGGGTGCACAAGTGGGTGGGTGTGTGCGTGGGTGCGTGTGTGAGTGCCTTCATTTATGCGTGTGTGCGTGCGTGCATGGGTGTGTGTGTGTGTGGGTGCGTGCGTGCGTGCGTGTGTGCGTGCGTGGGTGCGTGGGTGTGTGCGTGCGTGCGTGGGTGAGTGGGTGCGTGCGTGCGTGCGTGTGTGCGTGTGGGCGTGCGTGCATGTGCGTGTGCGTGCATCTGTGGGTGCGTGTGTGCATGTGCGCGTGCGTGCGTACGTGCATGGGTGCGTGTGCGTGCATGTATGGGTGCGTGCATGCGTGCATGTGTGGGTGCGTGCGTGCATGTGCGTGTGCGTGTGCGTGCGCATGTGCATGCGCGCTTGCGTGCGAGCATGTGTGGGTGCATGCGTGCGTGCGTGCGTGCGCACGTGCGTGCGCACGTGCGTGCGTGCGCACGTGCGTGCGTGCGTCCATGCGCGCGTGCGTGCATGCGCGCATGGGTGCGTGCGCACGTGCCTTCGGGCGTGCGTGCATGCGTGCGTGCGGGCGGGCGGCCGGGCGGGCTGGCGGGCAGGCGGCTGGGTGG
>SZWC01003243.1:173489-202206 GCA_023375785.1 Penium margaritaceum
AATAACAAATGACAGGTCCACAGCATAAATAGCCGCCGTGGCTCACGGCGGGTGGCGCACACGGCGGTGCCTGTCAAACCTGAACCGGCCCAAAACCACTGTTTTGGCCATAATTCTGCGCACAAGCGTCCAAACGGAGCGTCGTCTGATCCTACGGATGCACAACAAAAAGAAAGACACAACGACTGGTCACACGCCTACGTCCGGGAACAGCCGGAGAGTGTAAGAAAACAAACATGTAAATCAGCCTGGCAGGGCTGTCCACTGAGAAAATCCTGAAGACCTCCAAACGTAGTCCGTGGGCTGTGGGAGCCCTCTGGTACACTGGGTAGGCTGCCAGGCTGCCTCCAGCGGGTGGAGCATCACCTCAGGGAACTCTGTCTCCAGCTGGGTCCGCCTCAAGGATCTGCACGAGCATGGACACGGCCGAGTGGTCACAACCAACTGTACAACTGTGTATGACTGACAACATCACAACAGCCCCTTGCATTTGTATGGCTTGTTATGCTTGGTAAGTTGGCTTCTATTGAAAACTCCTGTAACAGCTGGTTGGGGTAGCAATGTCATTGGTGCAGTGTTCGGGAACCCACACTCTTTGCTTATGCTGCCCCCTCAATCTGCTGCACCAGAGCCGAAGTTAGAACTGCGCGTGCCAGAGTTGGCGTTAGACAACAGCTGAAAACTGGAAATGACTGATTAAGAACTGAGAATGAAGAATAATGGGAGACTCCTCCAAGTTCTAGCTTCCCCCTAGCTCTGTAGAGCTTGTTACTCAGCCAGCCAGCCAGTCAAAAAATCGACCTATTTTCTGGCAGGCAGGGTTTTCTCGGTGAGCCCTATCAGACGGCCGACAGCCCAAAACCCGGGCATCGTCCGTTTTGCCTAAAAATTGGACCGTACCATAATGCGCACGCTGCAAACGCAGCCGTAAGTTAGAATCAGCTAAAAAAATAGTAGTGAGGAGTTATGGTTGCCTAAACCCAGGCAGTGTCTACGCTAATCCCCGATACCAACAGTGCCCGAAAGTCATGAAACTTGGACCCTAGGCATAACAAGGCGCTGCAAACGCAATAATGCAGTCAGACATGGCGCGGGACGCGTGTAGACAGCATATGCAGTGATAGTGACTGCTGGCGGCACGACTGTCGAGGAGGTCTGCCAATGGAGGTGAGCACGTTGGAGAGAGGAGGCTCTAGCAAACTGCTTGTAGGCCTCAACGTGTGTTGGCTCCACCAGACGTCACTCCAGCAGCGTCGCGTCTTGCCGTCAGTCATCTACACGCTGATGTACACAAGCTGGGAGGATACATCAGAGTGCAAATGAGACATTTGCGAAAAACCAACACTCTCTAATGACTCACAGACGTTGTGCACATAGGCGGGCAGAGAGCACAGGGACCAAGCGGACAGGGAGAGAGAGAACCTCACGGACGGACTCCGGACGCACTCACAGCCTTTCTAAATGAGTCACGCTTCATTGCCTTGGTCAAGAAGTCAGCCAACTGCCGTGCTGTCTCAACCCACACAATACTGATGCTGCCGTCTTGCAATAACGAACACATAGTGATACTCGATATTCATGTGCTTTGTGCGACTGTGATGCTTGGCATCATTGTCAGCAATGGCCATGTTACTTTCATTGTCACAGTACAGCGTGATGAAGAGGACTCACTGACGCAAGTCGGACAACAGACGGCGCAGCCACATGCTCTCACAAGCGCCAGAACCAAGGGCCACATACTCAGCCTCAGCAGTGCTACGCGCAATGTAGCCTTGCTTACTACTGCGCCAGGACATAGCCGTGCCGCCAACAAGAAAGTTCCAGCCAGTACGACTCTTACCGTCCAGACCGTTGGCCCAGTCAGTGTCGGTGCATTCGATCGCCACAACGGACGACTGTCGACAGAACATGAGGTCTCGCCGTGGGGTAGAAACGACATAGCACATTACTCGGATCGCGGCCTCAAAGTGGAGGTGACGTGGCTCCTGAGAGAACTGTGCCAGGAGGTTGACGGCGAACGCAATGTCTGGACGCGTCTTCATCGCAATTAGTGACCCAATGACGCGTAAATACGTGGTCAAGTCTAATGACTCCCCGACCACGACTAGATCAGAGCTCTTGAGCATCGTCCGACCATCAAGCGACATGGTGAGGATGCTCTCGGAACAAGGGGCAGGTCCTCAGCAAAGCGTCTGGACAAGGTGTGGACGTAGGCGGCTTGATGGACATGCAAAATTTCCATAGAGCGATCATGTTCAAGCTCCATACCTAGAAAGACTCGTGCTGACCCGAGATCCTTCATCTGGTAGGCAGCATGTAGCAGGTCCTTGACCCGCTGGATGGCAGATGCATCCGGTGATGCCATGAGCAGGTCATCGACATAGACCAGGATAGCCACGAGGGTCTGACCTCGCAGACTGATAAATAGTGCAGGGTCACCAAAGCTGCGAAGGAGGCCACCGCTGAGAAGCGTGCGACTGATCTCCTGGCTCCACCAGTTCGGTGACTGCTTTAGACCATAATGGGCCTTCCGTAGCTTCCAGACCTTGCCGGAGCCATCGTCAAAGCCTGGAGGTTACACCATGTAGAGCTCCTCTCCCTACAGTGAGCCATGGAGGAAGGTGTTGCTCACATCCATCTGATGCAGTTCCCACCGGTGCTGGGCAACCAGGCTAAACAAAGTTCAACTAGTGGAGAACCGACCGACCGGGGCGAAGATCTGGTCATAGTCGATCCTAGGGACCTGAGCAAACCCTTTGGCTGTAAGACATGCCTTGTACTTGTCCAGGGATCCGTCTGGCTTCCACTTTTGCCGGAGAACCCACTTGGCACCGGTGGCCTTACGGCCCGGGGGAAGGTCTAGGAGCTCATAGACTTGATGTTACCGAATGACAGCAAGCTCGTTGGCGCATGCAGCCTCCCAGTGAGCGGCCTCGGGAGACGCCCGAGCCTGACGTAGGTTGGCCGGATCCGCTGGTCGCTTCGTGGGGCGGATAGTAAGGGCGTGTACTTCCTGTGTCCCTAGTGGCATATGCCTGAGCGTGGCCGCGACGGCATACCTGTGCTCCTGATGGAGCAAGGCATAGCCCAAAGCTAACCCTGGATATAGGTGATGACCACGCTGTGAGTGATAACTGACAGCGTGGTCAAGCCAAGTGCCTTGGTGCCGGGGTCCCTACTCACGACTATGGAAGTGGGTCTGACAGGAGGCAAGGAGCCTCATGGGGTGATAGGGGGTCTTGGCACAAGAGGACGTGAGGAGGCGGCCTGAGTGCTCACTGTCCACTTGGGTCGAAGGCTCCCGCCCGGACCACGTGTGTAGCGCCCCGACACGGATGGGACAGCCGGCCCGAAGGGGCTGGCGGACGTGGACGGGGCAGCCGGCCCGGAGGGGCTGGCGGACACGGACGCGGCAGGCGGTCCAGAGGGACTGACAGTCATGGACGAGGTAGCCGGCCCAAAGGGGCTGGCATACATGGATGGGGCAGCCGGCCCGGAGGGGCTGGTGGACATGGATGGGGCAACCGGCCCGGATGGGATAGCGGACACAGACAAGGCAGCCAGCCCAGAGGGGCTTGGGGACACGTATGGGGTAGCCGGCCCGGAGGGGCTGGCAGACAAGGATGGGACAGCCAGCCCGGAGGGACTGGCGAACACAGACGGGATAGCCGGCCCGGAGGGGCTGGCGGACATGGATGGGACACCCGGCCCGGAGGGGCTGGAGGACACGGATGGGGCAACCGGCCCTGGCAGACATGGATGGGGCAGCCGGCCTTGAGGGGCTGGCGGACACGGACGGGGCAGCTGACCATGAGGGACTGGCAGACACAGACGGGGCAACCAACCCTGAGGGACTGGTGGAAACGGACGGGACAGAAGGTGCAGAAGGACCCGCGGGCGTAGACGATGCGACGCCCGGACGCGGCTGGACGGAGGATGGACTCACCACTCTCCCACGTGACGGAAGGTACATTGAAGTGCCAGAGCGAACGCGGTCGCGGGGAAACAGGTCCTCAAAGAAGAGGGTGTCCTAGGACTTGACGATGCCGTGCCGGGTGGGATCCCAGAAGCGCCATGCCTTAGACTCATGCGAGACCCCAAGGAAGGTGCAGGGATGGTCGCGAGGCTCGAGCTTGCTACCCTAGTGTATTACAGGTAGCCACACGATTGCTACGCAGCTCCAGACACGGGACGGACGGAGGTCGGCTCGCTCTCCAGACCTGTGCTGGTATGGTGTGGACTGACGAGGAATGGGTCCATGGGGAATCCGGTTCCAGATCCATGTCATGTAGGTCATGGCCTCGAAGTAGAAGCTGTCAGAGAGACCGGAATCGACCAGCATGGTGCAGACGACACCGGCCATGGTGCAGTTCCACCGCTCACAGACATCGTTCATGGCTGGCATGTAAGGCGCTGACGTCTCATGATGGACGCCACAGGAGGTGAGGAAGAGTGTGGTCTCTCCTAGAAATACACCCCCGTGATCAGAACGGAAGTGGTGGAGGGGGCAACCACACTCGTGCTTAGCAAGAACAAGCTAGTCCCGAATGAAGGGAGCAACGTCGCTCTTCTGTCAAAGGCAAAAGACCCAGCAATAGCGAGAGTAGTCATCCGTCAGTGTCAAGCCATAACGACCGTGCCCTTCAACAGACTCTATTTGGAGGGGACCCATGACATCAGAGTGAACCATGTCGAGCGGGACGGTCGCACGAGAGGTAGACAGGGGGTAAGTGGAAGGGTTCATCTTCTCCCGAGCACAAGCAATGCACTCGGTGGGACACGGCAGAGGAAAGGAGGCTGGATCAAGGCCCGTGGCTGGTTGTGTGCAAAGCATGCTGTCGACAACGGTAGAGTGGTCATGATAGAGGCGACGATGTACGAGACGTGTGTGTTGCGGAGAGAGTGTGCTAGTAACAAACACGTGGCCAATGTTAGCAGATGAGGAGGGGACAAAGGTAGGAGCGGACAGGTGACGTACGTGCCGCAAGTTGCCACGGGTGGTGGCATGCAAAACAACACGACCTGACAGACGCAACGACACAGTGCCAATACCACACGAGTACAGACAATCCATGCTCATGCGATCAAGGGTTGTGAAAGACAGGAGACTGAGCTCAAGGTCAGGGACGAAGAGGACAACAGTCACAAAGACATCACCAGTAGGACCATGGAATCGAACAACGCCGACACCACGAATGGGTAACACCTGACCAGAACCTGTCCGAACCCCAGAGACACCAGTGATGGGACCGAGGACACTGAAGGACTCGCGCAAGGTCGTCATGTAATGCGTGGCCCCGGAGTCATTGATCCAGGTTTGTGACGGATTCTGGACTGGTGTGGCCAGGTCGCTGACAGTCACATGGCAGTGGGCGAGCGATGCGAACGCGGTGGACGGCGGTACGAACCAGGACTGCCAGTCATCCAGCCAGGCGACATCATCACGAAGAGGAGTAGGTGGGAAGGGCACGACAGAGGATGGAGTGGATGAAGGTACAGGGCATGACCGTAGCACAGACTCTGTCATGCCGGATATGACAGTAAAACCAACAACGATGCAACTTGCACTTCCATGGGAAGGAGGGCGAGGAAGGCCAAGCTGGAGTGCGATGAAATGCTCCAACTGACGCTCGCGGGTGGAGGGTCCGACAGAGTTGACCGTCTGTAGTGTGAGGAAACCAGAGTCCAAGAAGGAGGAGGAAGGCGAAGGTGACGGAGGAGCGGAAACGGACGGTTGCGGAAGATACTGTGGTTGAGCCGTCGTGAGTGGCGTGGATGCCACAGGTGCAGCGACAGTCACGGTAGTGGTGGCAAGGCGACACTCATGCTCGCGACGCATGGTGGCGATGACACAAGCCTTGTCACTCGGGATCGGATACGTGTACCACCCGTGTCCTGACTGGCCACAGTTGTGGCAGACAAGGCTGCCACCACTGGATCTGCTAGACTGCTGTTGTAGGCCCTTGATCTTCTTTCCCCTATGCTTCTTCTTGCCGGATGAGGAGGATTCGGAAGACGCTGCTGCTATTGGAGAAGCACCGGCCATAGAGGCGATGACAGGACATGTGAGGGACTGTGTGCAATAGATGTGTGAATCTTGACGAGCCTCTTCGATGCGGAGGAAGAGCTCGTATGCCCAGGGCATGAGTGTACCCTGGACAACCATCGCGGCAAGGACCTTATGGGAGTAGTGGATGAAGATGTCGGAGAAGGCATCATTGGTGCCGCGCTTGATGGTTAGTAGCGAGGAGAGAGGGGCTGGCACGGCGTCTTTGGGGCAGCGTAGGATCTCCTCTGCGCGCTGCCAATATGAGGTCACTGTCCCAGTCTCCCCCATGCGGAGGGAGTTGAACTCCTGGATCAGGCGGCTGGTCTCGGCGTCACTGGACAGATGATGAGGGTGCGTAAATATGTGCCACGATGCTGCGGGGTTAGGGAGTGCGCCGGTGGTGAGGTCGTCGAAGAAGGGCTCGAGGCGAGACATGCGCCTGGAGGGGCAACAGGGACGAGGACACACACGGCGCGACCGGCATCATACGCTTGGTCGGCATGGGTGGACATAGTAGGGCCACAAGTCCTCGCCATGTGCCCAGATCCGGAAGCTGGGTTCCCACCTCCGGAACTGCTCACCAGCTTGAAGCGGCGACGATGGGGTTTTGAAGTCCTTCGGTCTGCGGCCGGCATCCAGAATGGGGCCTAGGAATGATGTCATTGTCTCTTGTTGGCACAGAGTGTGTTACTTTGCCAGGTATTGCGTGGCATATTATACCGCAAGGCTCAGGTACACAGATGGAACAAAAGGTACTTGCTGACGCTGCTGCTACTGCTGCAACAACTGCTAATGATGCTGCTACGACTGTTGCTACGGTAGCTGCGTCGGCGGGTGTAGTGCCGCTAGCTTTTGTGTCAGTGTTTTGAGCTACTGGCGCAAAGAGGCAAGCGGATCTATCGAGCCAACATGACCATCAAAAGAGCCTACGAGGTGTTGGTGTTGGCGTTTCTGTGGCTGCTATTGCTGCTACGGTGACGGATGTTGTTGTAGCTACTACTGTTGCTGCTATTGCTACTGTAGCTGCTGTTGCTGCTGCTGCTGCTGCTGTGGCTACTGCTACTGCAGCTGCCGCGGCTGCTACTGCTATTGCTATTGCTGGTGCTATTGTTCCTGTTGCTGTTGCAGCGGTGGCAGCAGCTGCTGCTACTGTCACAACTGCTGCAATTGATGTAGGAAGGGGGACTCTCCAATAGAGGAGGACCCCTCTCCATTCTCTGCCATGGTGTCCTTTGTTTCCCCTCCTTTTGTTTTTTTGTGTTGCTGATGTCAGCTATGACATTGGCCTAGGATGGCTGACATCAGGAGCTACTGATGCGTTATTTACAGGGTTGCTGCTCTATAATCTTTTTTTATTGCTGCTGACGCCAGAACTGACGTAGGCTCAGTATGACTGATGTCAGCAACGGCTATCGCCCTATTGTTGTAGCCGCTGCTGCGTTAGCTGTAGAGCTGATGCTGCTGCTACTGTTTTTTCCACTGCCGTTGCAACCGTTGCTACTACTGCTCGTGCTACAGCAAACATTGTTGTTGCTGCTGTTGTTGCAACTGGAGTTTCTACTGCTACTACTGGTGGAGCTGCTACTGTTGCTGGTGGTACCGCTGGTTCAGCTACTACTCTTGCTAAGCTACTGGGTACTGCTAGTGGTGCTATAGCTCCTACAGCTACTACAGTGGCTTTGGTGGCTGCTGGTGCTACAGTAGGGCCACCTACGGGAATGGGGGATTTTTTTGTGTTCCTTTTTTTTGTCCATCCGTACTCACTACTCACTGCGAGCTACGACCAGCGAGCTCGTTGCTCGCTGCTCGCTACGAGCTGCGAACAGCAAGCTTGCTGCTCGCTGCTTGTTGCGAGCTGTGAGCAACGAGCTCGCTGTTCACTGTTTGCTGATCGCTTCGAGCAACGAGCTGCGAGCAACTATTGTTGCTGATGCTGCCAGCAGCTGTTGCAGATTCTGTTGCTGGCTGCTGTTGGCTGCTCCTCACTACTATTGCTGTTGTTGTCGGCTGCTGCTGCTGCTCGCTGCTACTACACGCAACTACTACTGTTGCCGCTGCCCGCTTCTGCTAGTGTTGCCGGCTACTGCTGCTGTCGGCTACTGTTGCTGATCGTTGCTGCCGAACAATGCTGCTGCTTCTGCGGGCTGCTGCCGCTGCCCGTTGTTACTGCTGCTGCTAGCTGCTGCTGCTTCTCGCTGCTTGCTGCTCGCTGCTGCTGCCGTGTGTTGCTACTAGTGCTTGCTATTGGTGCTGTTGCTAGCACCAACGCTGCATGTGCTTGCTTTGTGCTGATCTTGCTGCTGCCGTGCTGGCAGTAGCACACTCACTTTCCTGCTGTCGTCGCCACTTGCGTCGACGCAGCTCCAGTGTTGGTCCTGCGTGCCGGCCGCGCGTACACTAACGCTACCGGCATCGTGGGATCATTGCTGCCTAAAAAAATTTGGCAGCATTTTTCCTTGCATCGGGAGCATTTTGACGACGCCACCCGGCGGATCAACGCTGCCAAAAAAATCCGGAAGCATTTCTTTTGCACGGGCGCGTTATGGGGACTACGGGCATTGACTGGACCTGTTCACCAGTGTTCTGCTGCTTCTGCTGCGCTCTAGCTCTGATACCAAGCTTGAAAACTCCTATAGCAGCAGGTTGGGGTAGCAGCGTTGTTGATGCAGCGTGCGGGAAGCCACGCTCGTTGCTTAAGTTGCTCCCTCAGTCTGTTGCACCAGAGCCTAAGCCTGAGAGCTCTGGTGTTTGTTACTCAAAACTGTGCGCGCCAAAGTTAGCGCTAGACAACAGCTGAAAACTGGAAATGACTGATTAAGAGCGGAGAATGAAGAGCGATGGGAGACTTCTCTGAGTTCTAGCGCCCCCCCCAGCTCCGTAAAGCTTGTTACTCAGCCAACCAGCCAATGAGGAAATATACCTATTTTCTGGCAGGCAGGGTTTTCTTGGTGAGCGCTGCCAGACGGCCGACAGCCCAAAACCCGGGCGTCGTCCGTTTTGAGTGAAAACTGGACCATACCATAATACACACGCTGCAAACGCAGCTGTGCGGTCAGGATCAGCTAAAAAATAGTAGCGAGGAGTTATGGCTGCCTAAACCGAGACAACGTCTACGCTAATCCACAGTACCAACAGTGCCCGAAAATCATGAAACTTGGACCCTAGGCATAACACGGCACTGCGAATGCAACAGTGCAGTCAGACATGGTGCTGGACGCATGCAGACAGCATGTGCAACAGCAGTGACTGCTGGCGGCACGATTGTCGAGGAGGTCTGCTGATGGAGCTGAGCACGTTGGAGGGAGGAGGTTCCAGCAAACTACGTGTAGGCCTCAGCGTACGTCGGTTCCACCAGATGACACTCCAGCAGTGTCGCGTCTCGCCGTCAGTCATCTGCATGCCGATGTACACAAGCCGAGAGGACACAACAGAGAGATGTGGGAAAAACCAACAAGGACGACAAAGAGGTTGGAAGTAGCGCACTACAATCACTGTAGTTAAGCGTGGTACGAGAAAATATGCCACTATTGGTTAGAAGCCTCGTCCGTCATTCCGGCCGGTCCCCTTGGACATTTGCAATGCCTCGAATGAGGTGGATAGGTACAACCAATGTACTCACGACCGCATGAGATAGAGGGTTGGGGAGTTTGCTTTCTTGCTGTCATAAGTTGAACGCTAAGCTGGTGCTGCTTTTCCTTTCTCATTAATGTACATACAACTCTTGAGGATTTCTCGGAGTTTGGTGGGGATACCCTATTTGTAATGTGAACCGTTCCAATCTATGTGTACAACTGTTTGTGACCATTCGGTCGTGTCCATGTCCTTGTGGACCCAGCTAATACCAAGGCACTGTTATTTGTTCGTCCACCCGTTCCAAGATGCAAGATTGCTTTTATGGCGTGCTGGAGACATGTTGGGACACTCTTGTATTTTTCTATAGCCTCTTAAGGTTTTCTCGGTGGACTGGCCATGAGACTGATGTTTTTGCATGTTGACACGGCGGCCCCCGCAGCAACTGCAGAGCATATTGCTGTTGCCCGCACCTGACATGCCGTCTATGCTAGCAGACAAGCCCCTAGTGTGCAAATCAGCCACTTGTGTGACGTCCGCACCGTACGCACCAGCACATTTCTCACTTCATCTTCCTTAGAGCGCTGGTTGAAGCAATCTCCACCTCCTCTTGCTACCACACTCGCCGCCATATCTTTGACAACATCAGCTAAAGCTCCTGGACACCGGCTCTGACACTAAATCAGCCCAGCTCCTCGGCTGCACTCTTTTGGGGCAGTGGGGTGGCAGCTGTAGTGCACTCTTTTTCAGCAATCTGCACTGTAGCAAAGAAAGGAGTGGCAGTTCCATGACCACCACAGCCAATAATCTCCGCCACATTGATTACAGCAGTACAGTGTAGTAGCAGTAGCAACGGACTATAGGAGCATCGGCAGCAATAGCAGCCCGCAGTAGAAGCAGGGAGCTGCAACGCGGCAGCAACGTCCAACTCCGGCCGGTGGAACAACACCACCTTGGTGCTGCTCATTGTCACGTTGGCGCAGTTCGATGTGCCCAGTGTGATACCACTTGGAATCCACTGGTATCGGCAGGACGAGGTGACCTGCTTTCGTGACCCTCGTGACCGTTGCAGTGTAAACGCTGGGGCCCGCTACCGCGGGCCCCAGCGTAGACGGAAAAAACACTAAAACCCACAACCCCCACAAGCAGGTCACGACGTCGTGACAGCAGGTCACGAGGGTAAGTGGGCGAGGCGAGATACCCTGGCGGGAGCTTCTATGAGGACTGCCAAGCACATCAGGGCCACGCCTTCAGCAGTGAGGCTCTTACATTTGGCGAAACCTCAACAACGTCGGTGTGGACAACTCATCTGAATCCGGTGAGCTCATCCCACCCAAACATCTCGGGGGGGATTTAGCACCCACACAACACTAGTAGACACCACGAAACTAGTGGATGTTGCTATGGCTAGCCTCTAAGCCACATTTTGTTAGGAAATCATTGACCTCGCACACCATCTGACACGAGTTGCCTCGGCCATCATAGACGCTGCTGCCCCAGCAGCTACCACATTTGCAACTGTAGCTACTGCATCGCACGCTCTTGCATCCACATCAGCAAGGCGTGTTACTGAGGCATATACCATCGCCGCACTCGTAGTTGGACCAGTTTCTGTGGCCGCTACACATGTTGGTACACAGATTTTTGCCGTCGCATCCGTTATACCCTCTGTAAAAGCATCTGCAGCATCCAACACAGTAGCAGTCCGCTTTAACCATTAGCACCTCCATAGCAGCTGCCATCGCATATGCTGCATAAGCACCATCTCCGCCACCAGTCTCGTTACTGCAGTTGTCTCTCTTGTAGCTGTTCTCACCACCTTGAGTGCAGCACTTACCACCGGTGTCCCTGCACTAGTGGTCCCAGCTGCATCTACTGTCAAAGTTCTCTCTAAAACAACTGTTGTTGTAGTCCCACCGCTCCTTGCATTCTTAAGCATCCCTTCACCTCCTGGTGCTTCTTCAGGGTCTACTTTGCATGTGTCTCATCTACTGGTAATGATTCTCTGCTCTCTCTCTATGGTAGCTTGCGTGTCTGGCTTGCATTGGACCATCCTACAGCACTTCAATCGTGCTTAGTGCACTCTTAGTTTTCACATGCCCACTGGGATGGAGAAAACTCCGTCAAAATCTGTCCAAAAGGGTCCATCCACTGTCACCATGCCTGGTGATGACCATACAATCATATCAAATCTATAATGCCAGATTTACCTCACCCGCAAGGCTCTGAGGGAGGCTGAAGATCGCCTCAAGCTAGTGGCTGACAACATTGTAGCCTTTGCTGATGAGGTAGCTGCCATTGTGCTTGTGCGCCTGCCCACTGATTCCACCACCCCTCCCTCTTGTTACTAATCTTGGCATCATTGCTGGTGCCTCTTCCAATCCATTTGCTTCTGGGACCTCCGTTACCAACCCTGGTTCCACTCTTGCTGTTGCCACCTATGCCTCTGTGCCTTGCCAATATGACTTCTTATCTTAGCCCCATATCCTTGCCACAGGGCTTGCCTTTCCTCCCAGGAGAGGTGCTTCATTGCATGGGCTCAGGGAGAGAAACTGTGGGAGTGTTATTCTACAACAAAGGCTCGGCGTCGGAGATTGATCACACATCTCAGAACTTTGGAAATATCAAATCTTGAAATCTCAAGCTTATCTTAGACTTTGAGACGAGATTGAGATTGTCTCAAAACACTTCGAGATGAGATCGAGATTTGGGGCGACACAAATTTTTTTAGATGAGATTGATCTCATCTCGAAACTTGTGCAAAGGGAAACGTGACCTAGCAAGGTTTCCTACCACGTGTGAAACCCAGGACTTTTGGGTTTCACACCTGGCAGGAGTATCTTGATATGTGACGCCCACTGGGCTAGCTACTTGATCGGCAGACTTCAGTCAAAATCATTGCAACGCGACGATTTCATCCAATATGAGACCGAAGAATCCCACTACTATCATCATGTCAACTAGAGATTGAACAGGTTCAGTGTGTCGCAAGCAACCTGTGTGCATGAAATGTTTGTCGCAAGGAGATGGACAATCTTGCACATGAAAATGGTTGCATTGCATCATTCCCTTTAGTGATCTCTCTTGCATTAGATATGAACAGTTCCCACGTATATGTATGCATGTATGACAGAAAATGTAGTGCAAAAAGATTATATTGTGTTTTAGACAATTCGAGGCTGTAAAAATCTCGTCATTTAACTTCGAGATCGAGATGATAATGAGATTTCAGCATTGAGTGTAATTTGAGATTTAGATTTTCCCAACCTCAAACTTCAATATTAAGAATGTCATTCTTATTCTTTAATTGGTGGAGATGAGATCAAGATCCTCGCTCAGTCTCAAATGCTATGCCTGATCTCCAGTTATTCCCTCCTTCAGACCTCTTCCTGCTGAGACAGCTCGTGCTATCCGCATTCGCATTGCTGCTATACCTTAGCTGCTCATTGATGACATCAACAACTTTGATGCTGATCCCGCCACCCAGCGTCTGGCTTACCTAATCAGTGCGTATGCCATGCTTTGTCGCTACAGCACCATCACTCGCCAGGCAGCCCAAAGTGCGCTCACTGTCCAGTTCAACATACTCCTTCTGCATGCTAACGAGACAGCTGATGCGTATTGGGCTCGTGGGCTCAAGCTTCTTCGTGAGCTTGGCAAGACTGGGCCCACCAGCTCTTTGTTGTTCTTACCATGGTCAACAGGTTACTCTCCGAACTCTTGGACCTCACCTGCAACTTCAAGGTAGATGAGTTGTAGTACCTTGCGTCCCAGCCAGCTCCAGCAAAGTCACCGCCAGGTGTTGGTGCTCTCTGGTGCTTCACATTTGAGCGCATTGCCGCATGGTGGACCGGTATCCAGAACAAGCGCCTTTTTCACACTACTGTTACGGGGGTTGCTGCCATCACTACTTGATGCCTCATCACCCCCTTCCTCTTCATGTGTGTCATCTTCCTCCCTTTCTCTCTTCCTCCATGGCATCCGCCCTTGCGTCTCACAGCCGTATGCATGGTAAGGATCCTGGGAAAGGCAAGAAGAAAGCCAAAGGCTCCGCTTCTTCCTGTTTTCCCGGTGGAGTTGTGTGCTAAAACTGTGGCTCCACTGAGCATTCCGTACACACATATGCTACTCCCCCTGATGACTTGCGTCTTGAACATGCCATGCATGCTCACTGGGCATACACCGCTGTCATTTCTGCCTTGTCCCTCTCCAGATGTACCTCCTCTCGGCCCTCCACCTCCTCTACACAGGCTTACTCCACTATCAAAGCTCCCTCCATTCCTTTGCACAGGTTTACTCCATCACCGGGCTTTCCTCCATAGCTGCCTCCATATAGAATGCTAGTCTATGTCAAGCCACCTTCTCCGACCTACGTCGACTCTCCATGGTACCCTTCTTCCTTGGGGTCCTTGAACCTCGCCACGGCGGTGTCGGTCGACGGTGAACGCCAGCTGGAGCAGTCTCTCCTCCAGACTCTTCTCCCTTGGAATTAGGGAGGTGAGAGACTGACTGACTGGTCTCTCACGTGCCAGACTGACACTGTCCTTCATGGAGACCATCCTGGTCATGTCCTCGGGTCGTTGTCTACTTCTGTTCTATGGATAGAGCATTGGCAGTTTGTTTTCCTTCCTTGTTGTCTTTGTGGATATGCTTCCTCTATCTCGTCTGTAGGCACCGTTGATACCCATAGTTTCCTTCCCTCTGTGCTTGTCTTGGGTGGCTTCTGGATCCTCGATTCCAAAGCTATCCACCACACGACATTCGGCCATTCTGCCTTTGTCTCGTTGGGCCCTGCTGGGTCCGTTCACTTTGTTCGCACAAGGTCGGGTTTGTTACTTTCTATGCAAGGCACTGGTTTTCTCCGCTTCGTGGATACTTGTGGTGTCTTGTTTCTACCTAGAGCTCATCTTGCTGTCAATGACGTCCCTAGATGATCGGGGCATGGAATTATTAGCCAGTCGTGGTGTTGTTCTTGTCCTTTGTCCCTCTAGTCATGTTGTCTTGCGTGGTGTCTATTGCAATAAAATCTATTGTGTGCCATTGCTTGCTCCCTGCGCTCCCTCTCTCCGCTCTGCCCTTGCTCATAGAGCTCTCTCTCTCTCTCTCTCTCTCTCTCTCTCTCTCTCTCTCTCTCTCTCTCTCTCTATCTCTCTCTCTCTCTCTCTCTCTCTCTCTCAGAAGCATGTTCAACTCTTGCATCAATGTATTGGCAATGTACACACTGATGTCATCACCAACATGCTCAATCTTCAGCCTTCTGTTAGCCTGTCACCATCCACCTTCCCTTCTCTTTGCTCGTTTGACTGCCTTGACTATGTCTAGAAAAAAATGTATGTCTCTCCTTTCTCTTCCTCTAAAGCTCAGTCTTCCCACCCCCTTGACCGTGTTCATGCTAATGTCATGGGCATCCTATCCCATGACCACTTTGGAGATTTCTAACATAATTTCTTGTGTTTCAGTGATGACTACTCCCATTTTTTTTGGGTCCTTGCTCTTCGTCAGAAAAGCAATGTCTGTGAGGTCATTGAGTCCTGGCTTTTTGAATTAGAGCTTGCCAATGATTTCCTATACTTTTTCACAATAATCGGGGTGGTGAGTTCCTTGGACCCACCACCCACATCCTTGAGTCCAAAGGGTGGTCTCTCCAGATCCTTGCTCCCTACGCACCTCAACAAAATGGCATCTCTGAGCACTGGAATCATATTCTCGCTAAGGGCATCTGCACACTTGTGTTTGAGTCTGGCCTACTCGCCTCCCTCCCCCTTGCATTTAAACTCATGTGTTACATGACCTGGGTCATGGATTATATTCTTTGTGATCCTCTTCCTTTCACAGTCATGAACTTTGACATTTGGTAAGGTTATCCTGCTGAACTTCGCCTTGCTTGGGTCCAGGACAACATTGCATCTGTCGGGATTCCTGATGACCTGTGTGATGGCAAACCTTCCCCTCGTGGGCGAATTTGCCCCTTTCTAGTGTCTACCCAGTCTAAGGTCTGGCACTTCTGGGACCCAGAGCGCCAGTAGATCATTGAGTCCCATGATGCATTGTTCTTTGAGTCTATGTTCCTCTATGTCTCTGGTTGTCTCTTGTTTATTGCCTCTCTTCTATCGCTCTCTTGGTTAGAGGTGGTCATGAACCCTGCAGTCCGTGTAGTCCCTGCTACTATTTTCTAGAAGCCGAAGCTTCCCCAATTGACAAGCACTGCATCCACATAGGCCTTGCGTTCTTTCCTTTCCTTGTCTTCCAGGTCACATCCTCCCCTGAAACATCCTCACCCTTAGTCCCATCTGAGTCAGTGTCTCTTCCTCGCTCCTCTACAGCTCCCGTCCAATCCAGTCGCTCCAATATCCAATCCACCTCTTCCTCCTCCAGTCCATGAATTGCCTTGGCCTGGGGATCCCACAAATACTATACCCATTTCTCCTTTCGTTGTTGGCGGGCGTCTTTGAGCACTCTCAAATCGCTCCTCCATTGTCTTTGCAGCCTCAGATTGGGATTCCTGGTCACAGAATGAGCAGTTTCCTGCCTTAGCAATAAGTATGGATGCGTTATGTTTGGCTACTTGGGTTGTCCATCCTAGTCAGCTCTTGGGTATGCTTTTCTTACAACTGAGCATGAGCGTGCATTGGAATTTATTATCCTCAGCAGCATTGCAAAGTGTCCCACTACTGTCGCCACCATGCCTCTGTTGCTTGAATCCACCACAGTTTGACAGGCACACACGAGTCTGAAGCCCCTCAGTGGGAGGCTGCCATGCAAGACGAGCAGAAAGCTCTAATTAAACATTCCATATATGAACTTGTCGATCTGCCACCAGGACACAAGGCCATTGTTGCCCATTGGATTTTTTGTCAAAAAGACAAGCCCAACAGTGCACTCATTAAGTACAAGGTATGGCTCACTACTAAGGGTTTTGAACATGTTCCCGGTGTCAAGATGTTTGCACCCGCAGAAAGCTCTAATTAAACATGCCATAGATGAACTTGGGCCCGACTTGTTTTTTCTAGGCATAGAGCTGAAGAGTGATGGCGCTTGTTGAGTTCTCTATGTCCACCAGGCTGCATATGTCAGTAGCCTTGGGAATCACTTTGCACCCCTGCTGGAGTCACTGTCCATTGCTTTAACACCGATGATGCCAGCTGGATAGAAGTTGTTGAAAACATTGAACGTCGGAAATAGAGGAGATAGTTGACGTACCTGACTATCTACGTGTCCCTCATATACCTTGGGACCACCACAAAGGCACATCTCACCTTCACTGTGAAATTGCTACCTCGGTTCTCACAACATCTGAAGGCACAACATATGGAGGCCACGCTACGTGTTTTCAGGTACACACTCTCCATTCCAGGATTTAGTCTTTGCTACTGGGCATTGTCATCAGTTTTTGTCGACGGTTACACTGACAGTGACTGGGTTTATGATGAAGCTGCTCACAGTCGTACTGGCTATTTCTTCCTTCTCAGGGGGGACGGCGATATCGGGGAAAGGCGGCAAGCATGGCTGTGTGGCATCTAGCTCTAGGGAAGCATCGTTTGTTGTACTTGTTTCAGACATGTGTGATAGTGTTTGGCTATGCCGACTACTGCAACAGCCACACGTTCCCATCGATTGTATCACAGTGCACTATGAAAACAAGAGCAGGAAGACTATCGTTGAGTATAATGGCATGCATCACTCTGGCACTAAGCATATCAATCTAGAACATTATTTTTTACCTGAGTGTGTGGCTACATGTGATATTGAGATTGTTGGGGTCGACACTAGAAAGCAAAGAGATGAATTTCTTATGAAGGCACTCAGCAGCAAGTTCTTCAACGTTGCTATTCATGCCATTGATCTGTTGTGTGCTCGTGATAATCCAAGGTGATGGGTCGTGCCTGTGCATGTGTACAGTCTTGTGTCATGTCTTGTACCTTTTTCCTTGTGCTCGTGAGTGTCTGTGCATCCCTCGGCTGTGGATCATGAGGGAGTTATAGTACTTGTGTCACAGACACGTAGTGACCTATGGCCTTGTTGCATACTCACCACATTATTGCAGGTGATTGGCCATAGAGAGACCTCACCACAGGTTTCGCCGTCGTGTGGAAGATGCGACATTACTACAGGGGAGCACATGCATGTGTGTAACATGGTAACCCCGCAACACATGGAAGGGAGATGAATTCTGTTCTTCTCCAGAACCTCCCAGAAGATAATGTGCTTGTTTGTGAATAATCAGTTTTTCTTAGAATTTTCTAGTGGTGCTATCTGGAAGTGGGTAAGGGGCTGCTTCTCCCAGACCACATGAAGCTGAATCTATCTGGCACCTTGCAAAAGGCCTAGGGAAGTTTGAGTCCTCAATTCAACAAGGATTTTCACCAAGGATGAGTTAATGCTCACTTGCTCTTCACCCCTTTCTGCTCGTCACCCAACACCACTCCGTTCTGTGACTCAGATTTCTTTTGTGACTATTTCACTCGTGCAAGACCTCCAGATTCATGTCTCCTAGTGTTGCTCCTTGACCTACTGGTGGTGCTCTTCCTCTCACCTAGTGTCATATCCTACACTATGACATGCGTACATTTGTTACATCGGGCTCCAGAATTTCCATCCATAAAATCAAGATCCAGCTGGCTTCGCGCCGGCTGCGCATACTATGCGCAGCATAGTATGCGCAGCCGACAAGACCTGGCTGACGATGTGGGCTAGGCCGGCAAGGGCTGGCTAAGGCAGCAACAGCTGGCACAGGCCGACAAGGGCATTTGAAGTCCAATTTGGCCAGTTTACCCTGTAAGGACCGTCCAACGTCACCGGTGAGGCCGGAAAAAGCTGTGGTGGAGGCTGGTGCAGTGGCTACTGACAATGGCTAACATCAGCACCAGCCAACAATCTGTCTTACGTCTTACGTCAGTTTCAGTACAGTTCTAGCATTAACACACGCGAAAAAAAAACAATAATGAGATCAACGACAGAAGTGATACCAAGAGAAACAACAACATCGGCAGCAACAGCAGCCACAACAGGATAAGCAGCAATGAGAGCAATTGTGGAGAACCACCCCTGGTGCTAGATCCCGACAAGGGGAAGAGGCCGGCTGACCCAGCCAGCTTCCTGTCCAAGGAGGCCATTAGTACACACTCCATGATGATCATCGACCTTCAGGAGGAGCAGATAGAGATCTGGTGTCATTAGTGCCAAAAGAGTGATACTCCCGATGGGATCACGAAGCTGCTAAATCTGTGGTGTGGCGTGTCCCAACAGTCGATGCAAGTATCTGGTGTTTTCGCATCAGTGGTGGACCAACAATCCATCTCACATGTCACGGCTATGCAACAGCAAGCTCTTAAGCAGGAGCTCCTTGCGTTTGGAAATATGATGGAGGAGGCGTATGAACCACCTGCACACCCAGGGATTGAGGAGGGACTTGTTATTGAGAAGCCCTTTTGCCAGTTGCATTTAGGCTCACCCTCCGTCACCACAGTACACCAACACACCCCGAGGCATGCGGAGGGCTTCTCATTTGGAGGGGTTCTTCTCAAGGGAGAATTCCCCCATGATGTCCACCTGCTCCAGATCCTTTGGTTGTCCTCTCCATATAGCTGTAACAATAAGACGTTGAGGTACCTCCTGCATGCTATCTTAGCGAGGCCGGCTTCAAATAATGGGAGGTATTGATCTAGGTGTGGGTAGATTCAGAGGGATTCTGGCCATACTACATTAGCTAAATTCAGTCTAATCACTCCCATTATGTCAAGGCAGTTGCGTGTGCAATACACAACCTGGAGATGGTCATCAACCTCGGGCCCTTCCCAGGCATGACTGGGGCCGAGACCGGGGTGGAATTTCACTGAGGCTGGGAACTAGAAGCCCCTTGAATGGAGTAGGATCACATGGGCTTGAGGTGGAAAAACCACAGCAAAAAGCCTTTCACAACACAGGAGAGTCCCGAAGCAGTGTTGATAGCAGGTAGGACGCCGTCTTCTCCCACCTGCACCTACGTCCAAGGACCGTCCAGATCACTCCATCCCGGAACTCCATCAGCTGCTAGCACTTTACACTCAAGACGGTGCATGTGTTTCAACATAGCCAAGTGGTTCATAGTAATATTGTTCTCTCATGTTGGTTGCATGTCATGATTCATATTGAGAAGCTTAGTACATGTGTGCCTGTGTGGTGTTTGCACAGGGTCTAGGGAGATGCTATTTGTTCAAGGTGTTGGGATTGTGTACTTTGATGGTCATTCTAGCCCCTTGTGCAATCTGACATGCTACTTGTCTCTGCTCTTGAGCTCATTTTGCTCTTGGTTCATACCTCAACTAGGTTTGGACTGGCTGTTGAGCACTCTACTGACTCCGCCACCCTGTATGCTCTTGACACTTGTGCTGATGTGCTTTGATCCTCTATTGTACATAGCTTTCAAAATGTTGCTGATTGCACTCCCTTTGTCCCATCTACTCCGTCCTCTCTTGCTACAATTGCGTCAGTCACCAATGTGCTCTAATGTAAGCACAAGTGCTTACTGTATGACTGTCTATGACATGGAGAACAGACAATGTGCCCGCGCTCATCTGGACACATCCTATCCTCGGTCTTTATGCAACTTCCTTTGGGAAGCTGCCCAAGACCACTTGCAACCCATTTTTGCACGGTAAGTTGCATTGTTGCACATACCCCGAGTCATTCTTCCATGCCCAGTGCCTGTCGGCGCCGGTCTGCTCGGACTTGCTTGGTTATCCCACTCGATTCCAGGTCTGATAGTTGTCAATAAGTCCCCACTCTGACCAAAGAATACACCTGGATGCGGCAGGTCTACAACTTCTGCCACAAGAGTGATGGCACCCTGGTCGTTTTCCTATGGCTGGTCATAGATGAGCGTCATTCACGTCATATCCTCGACACGCTCTGGACGGACCGTGGTGGAGGGTTCCTTGGTGAGAAAGATGCATAACATGTAGAGCATGGTTTCATCCACAAGCTTTCTACCTTGCCACACCCCATGAGAATGGCGTCTCAAAGTGCTGGAACCACACTATGGAGGATGTGGTTTAGGAAATATGCGTTGAGTATGTTCTTCCAAAATCCTTCATATTTTAGGGCTCCTTCTACATGAACTGGGTGAGGAACCACCTCTTTCACAGTCCTCTTTTGGACCATGTCACATTGTACAAGCTCCGGTTTGGCAACTATATGGACCTTCGTTTCGCGCATGTCTGGGGTTCCCTAGCCTATCTATGCTTCATTGAGAACCAACATAGCCCCAATGTCTCTCTGTGTAGTACTTGTGGGATCGTGTTCGTCATCGCATTTTCAAGTTTCAAGATGCTCTCTTATTTCATGCTCTCAATTACAGAGACCTCTACTGCTCTAGCCACAGACCATGCTCCAATACGTGCGGACTCCCGATTGATGGGAAAATCTAGACTGGTGAATATTCCTGTCCGGGCTTCCTTACCCGTCAATCATACACTGGGCGATGATCGTCCTGCCATTTTCATAGTAGGACCATTTGCCTCGCCAGTCCCAATAGTCACACCAACAGTTTTTCCTAAAGCGGTTCTCGCGGCTTCCCTTGTGTCCGTGCCTGTCACTAATCCTACGGATTCCACTACCGTTATGCCTGCTCTTGTTCCTTTAGATTATCCTATTCATGTGTTTTTGACCTCTCCTGAGTCTGTGCTTGTGATCCCAGCTCCCTGCCTGTCTATGACATTGCAGCCACAGGGCGTATGTCACCTCCAATGTTTTTGTTGGCGCCTAGATGGCATCCGGTCTTGAGACTGCAAGAACCTTGTGCACTTGTGAGCCAGATGGTTGTCTCGGACCGCTTCCCTATAGGAATAAGAGACTGGTTGTCTTCGTGCCTAGATGCCCCATGTACATCATTTAGAGTGGTGATCCTGGCATGAAGGTTCTCGGGCTTAGTGCCCAGGCAGCCTCCACTAAGATACACCTTGTAACTTTGTTGGCCACGAGCTCGTAGCATGTGAGTTCTGCGTTGTGCGCCATGACGCGGCCAGCCTTGTGGTGGTGTGGCCCATGCCAAGCGCATGTGTTATGGCCATCCGGAGCTCTCTTCCAACATTCCCTGATCAAGGCATGTTGAAGGAGATTCTGCTGAGTGTGACCGATCCCACCATTGGAAAGGGCGGGTAAGAAGGAGGGGTAGGAGAGATAGTGGCGAATTCTCTTCCCCACCTCATGCTTTTCCTTTCTGTGCCTAGACACAAAGTAGGAGACATTCAGAAACTGCAAGTATTGCCACAAACTAGGCCATTTTGGCACAATTTTGAGCACATACTATGCTAAAAAGCCAAAATAATGGATTGTTACAATGTTGGATTGATAGCCAAGGGATTCTCATAGCTTTGGGGTGTCGACCTCACCAAAACATATACAATGGATGGCTGTATCACCATAGCACATGCTTTGTTGTAACTCATAGCGACAGAAAGGTGTACCAAGTTGATTTAAGTAAGGCATTCCTCTGTGTGTGTAATCATTACACATAGCTTGAGATTCACAAGCATAACTCTTTTTTGTACCGAGTTTTAAACAAAGAAGTCATTTTGAGGTTGTCTAGGGCAAAGTGGCCTGCCATGGTACGCAGCCTGAATGACACCCGCAGTAGCTGTGTATGCTGTGTGCTTGGCATATGTCATCTCTCTCTCTCTGGACATTGAATCTTATGAATCTTATGAGACTATTATCATCTCCCCTATCCAGATCTTTGTTGTTCTTGGGCATGCCTTGCACACAAATACATCTGTTGACTCGGATAGGATTGTCAAGCCATCAACAAAAATGCTAGAAAGATTCCAAGAAAACTCTCGACCCTTTGGGATTGATTCCCTTCAATTCTGGCTTTGCTCCAAGTGCTTGAGGTCCGCGTGCAAGCATTTTGCATCAAGGCATTACAAGGAAACGCATTGTTCTGTGCCAACTGGAGAATCCTTGGTGCAGCCTTGATTGCCATGATTGAGGTGACTGAGAGGTGAAACTTGTTGGTCCAACCCTACAAGTTTTCAGGTGTATAGAGTTTGAGTTAAACTTCTTGTTCAACAGTTCCATTGACTTGCGCCTTCGAGCTTCCCATCGGAAACGAATGTCTTTTGGACCAAGTGGATGTCATTTGGCGGAGGTGGATTGACCGGTGGAGGAGCTTCTTCTTGACACCCTTGACCATGCCTAGGTGGTGCCGGCCAGGGGAAGGGGGACGCATCACCGAGGTCCACCATACCACCAAGGATAAGTTTTCAAATACATACAGTGAGAAACATTCAAGGGTGGAGATGGAGCCCTGAGGGGATCAGCATTGCTTGGGGAGGTGAGTACTCTCAGGCCCAATTTTTCTCTCACGAATTGAGAGTTGGGGATGGTTTGGGTTTTTGGGTGTCACAAAGGTTGATTCTCAGGGTCATTTGGCAATGACTCCTGATTGGGTGGCAGGACAGGTAGACGAGTAGCAGGTGAAGAAGTACAGGCCGGATTTGGCGGTGAGACTTGGATAGTTATTACAATCGCTAACACAGGGGACCATGGGCAGGGGCAGTCATGGCAGGCCGTTGCGCAACAGTTGGCAGCCATGTTCCTGGCCTTGATACGGTGGACTTCGGTTAGTGCAGAGTGGGAAATAGGGGAGCATAGAGCTGTGACGGCTATTGCTTAGTGCATTGGCATCACTTGAATGACATCCATGCTCAATGTGCTATCTTGAGTGGTGATGAAGCATGGCCAACATGATCCAAATCTTTTTGCAAACTAGATGTGCCTACTTGTGCATCCTAGAGGACAGGTCTCCTTTACCCTTTCCAATGTTTGCTACTTTTCCTTGGAAGACAAGGAGGATAGATAAGTCACACCTGTATATTATCTTACGTACAACTTCTTGGGTCATGGTGGCAGTTAAGTCCACTTGTGCTAAAAAGCATTTGCTTAGAAAAAAAATGATGTAGCAAGAGGAAGAGAGCCAATCTTCCTTATCCTTTGAGGGGAACTGGTAAAGAATAGATAATCCTTAGGATGTGTGCTCCCATGACGGCACAGAGAGATGGACTTGGTCTAGAAATCAGGCAACATTTTGCCAAAAATTCACATGTCCAGGGCTAGTGGATAACTTAGAACCGTTGCACAAAGGCTAAACAGTGCTGCAAAATCCCCCCAGTGGTCTTCCACACAACAGGCCGCAAAAATCACTATGGCCTCAAGGCAAACCGGCACCTCCTCACCTTCTCCTCCGCTGCCAATACCATGGCCTGATCCGAGCATGTTTCTCGATGGCCTTGAGAATGCAATTCATGACGTCAAGTAGCCAAACTAGGAAGATAGAAAAAAATTAGAGCAAGGGAGAAAGGGAGAAAGGAAGAAAGGAAATGTATTCACATGGCTAGACACCATGGAATATAGTGAAATTTGTAGTTAGAGCAAGACCGAGTGACGCAGATGCATGGTCAGAACTAGCATGAAAATGCTCAGATACTATGCCCTAATGTGTTGTTGAGATATGTTGACAACATGCATTCTAGCAGTATCTATCTTGGCTAAAGCCCAAACATTGAACCACGTTATATGTCGATAGCAGAACTGCATGCAATTATTTTGCCTCCTTCTAATTTCTTTCAGGTGCATGGAAAACCTTTCTGTTCCATGTCACAAGTGAATACTCACTACGAGATGAAACAACACACATGTTAGGCAAAGTAGACACACCACCACAACAGATCATGCATTGTGTTTAAATGATAATGAGAAACCGAAATTGCTTTGTGTTTTGCTTAACGTGGCCACAATCCCACTTGAGTGAACCTAGCACTTTCTTGCCTAGTAGACCTGAGCGGAACCACTTTGCACTCTGAATGTTGCATAGCATGCAGGGCAAGGTTTTACCATGATTCTTCTTGTACCCCTAGTTGTTGGAATGGTAAGTTGTAGTTTTTTTTTCGTTTTTTTTTCATTTTTCTTTTTCATAAGAAGAAATACAAGAATATTGTGTCAACCTGTCAAATAAAAGAACATCTATGTGCAAATTTGTTATACACTGTAAGTTTTAACATGGAACACATAGTTCATAACATAGGGTTAACATTCGTCTCTTAATCCAAAGGATTTTCTTGCAAAACATTCACATGATCAAGACGGTATGTACTCTCTTCTAACAATTCTTGCTACCCAAACATCATCCCAGGAAGATCAAATGGCTGGTTTTTGGGCCTAGATATGTCCAAAGTTCTTTTTGACTAGGTTTGTGGACATTAAGATGCTCTTGTGGGTCTCCTTCACTTGTCTGTTGGCTCGTCCAACTCATGTATGGACTTGTCATGCAACTAAAGACCATAGGATGAATTTCACATTCCAATTTGGTTGTGGGTTTTTTTTTTTTTTTTGGTTCTTTCATTCAACTGATTTCTTCTTGAAAAAAACTCCATCAGCCACAACCTCAGAATAAAAAAAATAAAGATCCATGACAAGGAAGAGCTATCGTACAATTTTACATCCCTAACTTTTATCAACTTTATTGCTAAGATTTGGGGGATGTGTNTTTTTTTTTTTTTTTTGGTTCTTTCATTCAACTGATTTCTTCTTGAAAAAAACTCCATCAGCCACAACCTCAGAATAAAAAAAATAAAGATCCATGACAAGGAAGAGCTATCGTACAATTTTACATCCCTAACTTTTATCAACTTTATTGCTAAGATTTGGGGGATGTGTGACATAAAACAATTGATGCGCAAACTTACAACAAATAAAAAATGATTTCATGCCAACATCTAGAGCAGATTCATTTTTTCTTTGAGCTCAATGTGATGGCGGGACGCAACATAGTGGTCGCTTTGACAGGTATCTATGGTGTTTGGATCACTTCATTACGATGCAACCAGTATTTCTTTAGTAAATCAGCATTTGCTTATTGTATGTAATCATTCCCTCCCTTATCATGCTGACGTCTATGTTGTCTAATGTCTTGAACATCTTTGAATGATTGCAATGGAAGTTCAAAGTTTTGATGATCTAGAATAGACTTGCATCGTAGTAAGAGTTTATTGGACATCCCTTTGATACAAGATTGCCTTCATCATGAAAGACAATGACATAACACGTCACTGCCTCTTTCTGAGTTGTCTAGGAGAACTAAAATTCTCCTATTGCGTTTGTAAAATTCGTTATGAGCACAGCATCTGAGTGCCTTGGAAAATGGAGACACCAAAAAAATCCTATTTTGTAGCTAAAAACTTCATGCACGTAATGAGCACATAAAAAAGATCATCTACTCAAATCCATTATGAAAACAACACGAATGCACCATCTTCAAATCACAGTACATCTCAAATTATTCAAGAGATATCGTGTCATTGTTGCAGGATATATAGTGTCAATACATGTCATCGACTTGAGCCATCTGTATCATACACATGTTTTGAGATCAATTATGATGTTTCAAGCCAAGGCTTAAGCAACTTGTGTGTGTGTGTGTGTGTGTGTGTGTGTGTGTGTGTGTGTGTGTGTGTGTGTGTGTGTGTAAAATCTCATTCATGAACGGAAAGAATGGTACAAGGAGCTAGCGTGGACCAGACTCTGGTTCCAGGCAGGTTTGTACAAACGAAGAGAAAGTAGCGAACTGCCTACTGAACAGCACACAACGCTATACAAAGGAACTACTCGCGGCCCACAAAAGCGAGGTCCGCCTCTGCTGGACCCTCCTCACGTCGCAGAAGAGCTCGCTGAGCTCGGTCAACGTCCTCCTCCAGAGCAGCGTCTGCTGCCCACTCGGCTGCACGTCGTCGGAACTGCTGGGCCTGGGCCCGCTGCAGGGGGACTGCCAGTCGCTGACTGAGCAGGGCACGGAGAGGTCGCGCCGTGCCCTCGGAACCGCCATGCCTGGCGAGGCGCCTCTCCGAAGCTGTCGTCGCTCTGCGCAAAACCTCGCCCAAGCTGCGGGAGCAGGCGCCCAGGGTCTCCATAGCGGGGAAGATGAAGTCGATCTGGTCCCGGACCGCCCGTCTGCGCCACTGGGCGTACTTCGCCTCCTTCACCCGGATCGCCTCCTGAAGGGCCACCCCCGGCCGTGCACAAGACGCTCGCCCCAGGGAAGGGCGCTGGGGATCGGCGATGACCACGTCGAGCGCCAACAGGTGCCCCGTGGCCGCATCGAGGCAGGTGATGTCCGGGCGGCCCCCAGGGATGATCTCCTCCGGCTCCTCCCGCACGCCACCCATGCCGCTCTCACGCATAATCGCCGCCAGCTCACGAACCACCGCGTCGTGGACAGCCTTGGGCCCGCCACCCCACGGGCACCGCAGGGCGTGCTGCGGTGCGCAAGGGTGGAGACGCACCGCCGCCGGACAGGAGCAAGTCGGTGTGTGGCGGAGGTGCGCGATGGGTAGCCCAAGGCGGAAGCGGCAGGAAATGCGCCAGTCCTCCGGCGCCATGTAGAGGCGGTCTGCTACGGAGCGTGGATGCGCCAGCAGCCAGTCGCCACTGTGCTCTCCCTGCTCCGAAGCCAGGCGCTGGAGCTGCGGGTACGCCTCCTGAGGCCCGAGATCCGTCTCGACCGCTGCCCGGAGCTCGTCCAGGCGCCAAGCATGGAGCCTGGAACTGAGGTCCTGGAAAAGGCGGTGGGGGCTGCCCAGCTCGCACTCTGCAAGGCCAGGCACCTCCGCGCGGAGGGACTCCGGGTAGCGCTGAAGCACCTCCTCCCTGAGGTCAGCAAAGGCCCGCGAACCCCAGGGTCCCCTGCGGGGGGGACTCCGCTGCTGCTGCTGCTGCTGAGACGGCTGCTGCGACGGCTGCTGCTGTGACGGCTGCTGCTGCTGCTCCCCGGACTGTGGCGGCTGCTGCTGCGAACCCCAGGGACCCCTGCGGGGGGGACGCCGCCGCTGCTGCTGCTGCTGAGACGGCTGCTGTGACGGCTGCTGCTGTGACGGCTGCTGCCGCTGATCCCCGGGCTGTGGCGGCGGCTGCTACGGGCGCTGGGGGAGGCCAGGCAGACGGAGAAGACGCACGACAGCACACCAGGACTGCAAACGGCTGCACAGGAAGGACAGCGGGCCCAGGTCTGCCACCGGCGTGAGCCCAAGCCCCCCAAGGTGGACCGGGAGACGCGCCTGACGCTCCGCGTGGAGTATCGCCCGACCCTCCCGTTACGTCTGGACCCCGTCCAGACGGAGCAACCGGCGGAGGCAGAGGCCGACACGGTCGTCGAAGGACTGGAGGCGCCGGACCCACCAGTCAGAGGGAGGGGTGAGGTGAGTAAGATGCTGGAGACGCTGCGTGACGCACTCCCGGAGGATGCTGAAGGCCGCCTGCGCATCAGGAAGGTCGACAAGCGAGTCCAGCGTGGCCTCCACCTGCTGCACCGCCGCATCCAGTCTGGCCCTGCAGAACTCCGCCGTGCCGATGGGCGCGCCAAGAACTCCCATGCCGTCCACCACCCGCCGAACCGAGGATAAAGCAGCTGGCACATCATCGCCAGCTGGAAGAAAGAGCTCGCACTTCTGGGGTTGGACCTCCAACCCGACCGCCGCCAGGCCCCGGCGGAGGGCAACAAACCCCGTCTCCAGGAGGGACGCCGGACCCAGCAGATATGTGTCATCCAGGTACGCGAAGACCCGGCCAACACCCCTCATCGCGTCCTGGGCCGTCTGCAGGGCGGACTGCTGCGCCAGCGCGTACAAGAAGGGGCCAAGCGGGTCGCCCTGACGGACGCCCCTCTCTGAGCGCACAACACATGGCTGCGTCCCGCCCTGATAGTAGAGGTCCGACGGCTCGGCATACACGAGGGCCAATGCTGGGACGAGACGCTCGAAGCCCCGCTGCCGGACTGCCTCGAACAGCGCCGCACGCTCCATGGAGTTGAAGGCGTTGCGGACGTCGATGCTGAGAATACCCCAGTCTGGACAGAGACTCAGCTGCTCGGAGATGGTGTGGACAATAGTGTCCATGCCTGTCGGCGCCCCCACACCCTGCTGCAACGGAGCTAGCGCCTGCTGCATCTCCTGGCGCCCCGTCGTCACGATCCAGCGCGCCACCAGGCGCCAAATGGCCTCGCCGACCGCGATCGGACGCACTCCGCCGTCCGCCTTGGCGAAGGCGATGAGCTTGCTGGCTGCCAGGAAGCGC
>SZWC01003244.1:9495-21924 GCA_023375785.1 Penium margaritaceum
GGCTGTGTGGATATGGCAGAGGTGCCGGTGCAAGAGATCAGCGTGCCCAGGAGATGGAGTGAGAGCAGTGTGAACAAAGGTCGTGGCAAGGGAAGACAAGGGGAGAGACAGAGGGATGCAAAAAGGTGATCACATCGCATTTCACGAAGGACCACACGACCAGAGGAGCAAACGGAGGCCGTGCCAACACCATAGCTGGATGAGAAGTCCATGCCTTGGTCATGAAGGGTGGTGATGAACAGAAGGCTGACCTTGAAATCACGGACAAACAGAACGCCAGGGAGGAACAGGTTCCCAACAGGACCAATGAAGCAAATAACACCAACACCCTGGACAGGCAGCAGCTGACCAGATCCGGTGAGAACAAAGTAAGCGGAGTTGACAGGACCAAGGGAGACAAAGGACGAGTGACAAGACGTCATGTGGTGGGTGGCCCACAATCAATGATCAAGAAGCCACCTGTCACACAAGCAAAGGGCAGGACAAGGCAGACATCGATGATGCTAGACAGTAGGGCAGTTGAGAAGGGTACACAGAGGCGATGAAGGAACATGCAGGATTGCGAATCCTCAATCCACGGGTGATCATCAGGCAAGGCATCCTAAACACAACCTGTCAACATGCCAAGAAAGGTTCGATCTGACTCACAGACGAAAGAATGGGTCAGGCCACTGACACCCTCACCTCCCTGAGAACAAAGCTTGAGAAGCTCAGTGAGACGACGCTCTAAGGCACGCTCCTCCTCACGACGGCCGGAGCGGCGGTCGGATAGGCGAGAGTCAGAGGAATGGCCATTGTCATGGATCCAGACAGGTGCTGTATAGTGGACAGATGGTGGCCCATGGAAGGAGGGGCCAGAGGCGAGAGGCAATGATCCCCAGGAAGTAGACTGGGAGTCAGCTACTGCAGGGGCACCATGGTGGTGCTGAAAGCAGCAGAAGAGGATGTGGGAGATGGAGCGAGTGCCATTGTGGTAGCAGCTGTGGCAGCAGGGGAAGTACTGAATCCCATAAGAGACTAGTGGGCTTGCATGGAAAAGGTAAGATGAGTGTCTTCACGAGGGGCTGTGCATTTGGGTGCCAAGTGCCTAGAAGTGCCACAGTTCCTGCAGGTCATTTCCCCTAGGGCAGAGGGCGCGTTGGCTGCCTTACCAACACGGCCGCAGCCTTTACCCCGGCTGCGGCCCTGCCTCCCTCCCTCGTTGTGCCCAGTGCCCTGAGAGACTTGGACAGCTGTGGTGGGTTGTGCATAAGTAGAGGAGGAGGACGAGGAGGCCGACAAAGAGGTGGATAACATAGTGACGGCACCAAGAGCTGCACGGTGGAGGCACTTATTCTGAAGGCTGCTCTACCAGTCTGTAAGCTAAGCTGTGGCAAACTCATAGAGCGGCCCAATGTCTGGAAGAGATTTGGCAAGCACCGGCTCAAAAGCAAGCTGCTCAAGATCAGCTTGGGGCACTTGCAAGTAAAATTTGGAGAGCCTAGGAATGAGGTTAGCAACAATGGACAGACAAGCAGAGAGGGGGCCAGGGACAGCCTTGTCCAAGTCATGCAGGAGGCGCAAGCTGCGTGCCCAGTACTCATTTACAGATACTTCCGCACGCATGTCCAAGGTGTTGAACTGCAAAATAAGAGCACTCTGGACACCATGTCCAGTCACTTTTTTGTGGTGGATGAGGGTATACACTTTCACTGGGTCTGTATGAGTGAAGCGAGTAGGGTCAGTGTTGTACGCACCAATGTCTTCTTGCAGCTCCTTAGGGCCGACATTGATGAGCACTTGCACTGCATGTGCTGCCTCAGCAGGCTGGGGAACAAAAGGAGGTTCAGCTGTAGTGTCCGCAGGAGATCAGTACTCTCAGAGCAACTCTCCTTGAGCCCAGGTGCTAGAACGCGCTTTCCGAGATGAGAAGGAGAGTTTGGCAGAGAAGTGGGCAGGAGAGCTCTCAAAATCTTTCTGCCACTAGGGAAGAAGTACGCAGGCAAGGGCAACACTGGAGAGGGATGGAGTGGAGGAGTCAGCTGCACTATCTACTGGGACAGAAGACTCTCTGGAGGACATACCACCGTCAGCAAAAATCACAATAAAAAGGGCTGGAACTGAGCACAGAAGCTCCATCACCATGTTTGCCCACTGTTGTGGCAAAATATTTTTGGGCATCCAGCCCATTTTGGAGTTCCTCCTCCATCTGCATTCACACTGCCTATGCCTCACTGAGTGCAACCTGAAGGGCCCCAATGGTTTCTTTACGAGCTGGCATGTTGAGAGATTGTGACAGAGAATGCTAGAGAGAATGGAAGGCAAGATTACAGGGGGAAGGAAGAGGAATGCAGGTGCTCAGCCGACTTATGGCATGGTAGAAGGGAGGTGAATGGCGGATCCACTGCTACGGTCGAGGATTCCAGCACCGTAACCCATGCTGAGATGGCCACCACCAGGCAGAGGAGGCATGTGATGGTGGCACCCACCATGAATATTGACAAAGATGCGACGAGAATGTCGGTGGTGGCGTGCTGGTTGAGGGAGCTGGCCTCTCCGATCAGTGTAAACACTGCCTCTATGGTGAAGGCACGAACAGAGCTGACATCATTCGACGTCTGTTGCAGTAGTGGCAGCAGTGGCAACGGCCAAAGAGGCCACGGTCACCTGTGTGGTGATGTTTGCAGCGGCAGTGGCAATGGCTAGGAGGGTCAGGGAGGCCGCAGCCTCGGCATATGATGCTGTTGCTCTACCCACTACTGTCTGTATCTGAGTCTTGCTTGCCCGTGCAGTTTCAGAGAAAGTGGCGACGGCACCGTGGTGACGGCTGCGTCACGGACGGCACCAGCAAGATTGAAGGGGTCGGAGTGTGGCGGAAGATCCGGGACACGTTTGGGGGCCTTGTGAGTAAGTGATGCCTCAGTGGTGTGAGCAGCAGTAGGACAAGCAATAGGGCCAGAATCTGAGAGCAGGTTTGGTCCAACGGGTTGCATACCTAGTGGCGGTGACGATGTGGCGGGCAAGTCGTTGGCAGTGTACACCTGACGGTTATGTCACGTTCTTGTTCCGTGTCCTAGTGTGTCGTGTCATCATGCTAGTAGTCTGAGTATACCATGCAAAGCCACAGTGGGATGTCGTGATCGTTGCGTAAGGAAGGCGTAAGGAAGACTGTGCAGTCCTCATCCTGACTTATTGTCTCATGTGCTACCTCACTGGCAACAGTACAGGGTAAGTCCAACTCGTTAGGGGGCCTTTCAAGTGGTGGCAAATCCAGTGTGTCAACGCGGTGCCTGCGGTGGCAGCCCATAGTGTGGCAGTTGCACAAGATGTTTAGGGTCAAGGAATTCTACCGTACTGTGTGCCTTGAGTGTGACCCCTTCAAAGGGTGTTCTTTTCACCCATGCCTACACTACTTTGATAATACATGCGAGGAGTGTGCTTTTGTCTTATGTGGCCAAAGATTTATCTTCTTAGGAAGGACCCCGATGCGTGGGGCTAGTGTATGTGGCAAGTGCGTTCACTCACCATATATAACTACACTATGAGTACACTCGGTGTGCTAAATTGTCTTATGTGTTACTAAGTGCACCTTTTGTTTTTTCCTATGTGGCTACATGATTCTCTTGTTAAGAAGATCCCCAATGCGTGGGGCTAGTGTATGTAGTCAGTGTGCTCGGCCACCATATAAAAATGCACTAAGAACACACTCAGTGTGCTCATTTGTCTTATGCTTCCAAGAACAGCTTGATTTTTTGTCTTTTGTTGCTACATAAATCTCTTCATAGGAAGGTCCTTAGTGCGTGGGGAAAGTGTATGTGACAAGTGCGCTCAATCACCATGCAAAAGTACACTCAAAGCGCACTCAGTGCACTGATTTGTCTTATGTGTCAATGACACATTGTATTTTGTCCGATATGGCCCATAAATGATTTTGTAGGAGTTAAAGTAATGAGGTAAAATTATCTCTTCATTTCTTATAACAATGTATTTTTTCTATGCATATTTAAGGCCAATGATTATATGTTTCAAATGTTTACCTAATTTTCAAAAAGGAACAATATCTGAATACTCATTAAAAACAATGAGCAGGGTGAAATAACTTTGCTTTTGGTTTTTGTAGACTGTTACAACTATAATAAACTTTGTGATGTAAGCCTGCTTAAGTATTCTGTTTAAGGTCTCCCTGTAGTAAAAATCAAATGAAGGATATCTAGTCTGATTCTTGCTCTTGCTATCTGGTTCGCTACTGCGAACCATCTGGTGGATCGCTCCTAGCGGCTGTCCGTGTTGAACTCGACGGCCGTGTACTCGCCGACGAAAGCTCCACTTTGGTGCTTGCAAGGTGGTCCAGAGATGGTCCCAGTGTACGGAGGTGGTGCATGTGGCGAGTGCACTCAAACTGAGTGCGAAACTACACTTCTCACACACTCAGTGTGCGACAGCATGAATCCAAAATGGCAGCATCGAGGGGATTTGTTGAGCAGTTCAATTTGAAAACCATCAACATTTGCATTCTTAGCTTGAAGTAAAAAACCGCAAACCTACTTGCGGCGAGGCCTGTAACCTGAAGTGGAAAATGATATTCAAGGTCCCAATCTCTCAACGTTCAGATCGCAGATCCCTATTTGAAAACGTTATGCACAGAAGCCAAAAGATCCAACTTCCAAGAAAAAGATCGCCTGTTTTGAATGTCTTCCAATGGAAAGAAGAAATTTCTTTGACCGTTGATTTGAAAACTTGATCGACATATCTCCAACTTCTTGATACATTTTTCTAAAAGAAATTTATGAAGTCATCGAGTCCTCTCTTGACGTGGAGTTTTAGAATTCCTGCGATGATCTTGAAAATGTTGCTGACGAAATCACTGGCTCAAGTAGTCTTTTTCAAGTAGTCACTAACTGTTGAAGATTTTCCCCTCTGCATGCCCAAGTGCGGCACTGGGAGGCGTCAACAAGCCTCCAGAGAGAGAAAATTCCTCCTCGATGGATCTGGTGACTTGAGCATTGCTCAGAGCCTAAAAGGGAGGATTGCCCCTAAAATTTGACCAGTCGAACAATCCGGTGGAAGTTGTTTTACTGGAATCGGAATAGTAACGAGGGAGATATGGGCTTCCAAAGCTGGGGTGTGCGTGGCCGCTTTGGGAGCTGGCCGCGGTTCGACTGACGGTGAATAATTGACCGGAACAAGTAACAAAATACCATATGGAGATTTTCCTCAGGAAGGACTGCCAAGGCGTCCGATGGATGATCCGCCGGATTTCAGTAGTGCAGTTTTGTTACTGAGGGACCGCCAAAATCCTGGCCTGGAGTCTGAAACTCAGTAGTACAATTTGTTACTCAAGGACTTGGTAAAAATTCTGACTGCAGGTCCGCGAACAAGTTTCGAGCCACATCAATCCCCATCATCAAACACGATGATTTACTCATTGAAACATACCCCAAAGGCGTGAGGGGCACCGCCGCTACACGTACAGACATCTACGCCTCTGGAATGGCGTTTTGATGGGTCCTTGATGTATGAGGGCGCATCGGCGGGCGACGTGGTGCGCGCCGCCGACTGAGCGGCTTGTTTGCGGTGCTGCGCTTCGGCAGACGTAGCAGGAACTACAGTGATCCGAATCTTGCACGCTTTAGTGCGTTGGAGAGATCATGACTAGTCCTATAAATGTTCACATTATGTCCATGTTAAAAAACTAATGCAAAATTGCGTCATTCCCGTCGCAAAAATGACTGTCTCGCAACTGTCTTACACTCACAGAAACATAGCGTGAGGCGACCAGAAAGCTCACACTTAGACTCAGAACCACCCGCAAAAGACAAGCCGTGAGCACAGAAGACCAGTCAGGCCACATTGGAACTGCACCTCAGTTTTTGACACTAACGATTTTGCCGTTATGATGTGTGAGAAAAAGTGTTTCTATATTGCCATACAGATCCTCGTCAATATGACTATTCTCTCCCGCTCCGCGAAACCACCTCGTCGCCAAGAACAATAAATGTTGTTCTCGTGCTGAATCATTTGTTTGACTTGCAAGCTGGAAATCTTCACAAACCATGTTCCATTCTTGATATCTAACATGAAAAACGATTTAAAAAAAAACCTTTTACACCATCACACACTGAGTGCATGATAAGTGCACTTTGTAACCCAAAACGACCGCACTGACCCATATACACTATACCTTCCAATAGGGGGTCTGAGAATCGGGACGAGTTCCTCCTCGGATTTTCAACGGAATGTAGGTCAGCAAGACAACCGGCTATCCTGCATTCTACCGGCTGATATTGACGGCCGTCATTCTTCGTCACAAGACGACTCTGATCGGCCACTTGACCGCGGCAGAACTTAAGGCACGCTCGGTGCCCAAGGACTAGGTTTGTCTACGACTTAGACAATTGAATTCAATAGACTGTAATAGGTCTGATGACTTTGAAACCTTAATACAATTACATCAAGTTCAGTATGGAGAGAATGTATTAGGTTAGAGGAGAATGAATATGTGCTTATGGTCAAACAAAGCAGAAACAGAAGCGTTCATGAAAAAAATGATGTGTTTAAAAAAGAGTGAGTACACGTATATAGAAAATTTAATTGGAGGGTGATGGAAACTGGGGCAGCCCTTAGGGAGGTGATCAGGCTCACTAAGAGCCGCCTAGGCAGGACCAACTGTTTGTGAGTGGGGGTTGCAGGTTGCACAGACAGAAATTACGGAAGAAAATGTAGGTTTGCAGAGGACGCGAATGCCTGAATGAACTCTTGGGTGAGAAAGTAAATTGTCACATCTTTCTAACAAGCCCTTATATGCCTCATTTGGCCTAGGGAGCACTGAGATACACTCTGTCAAAGTCTACCCTCTAGCACACTCTCCTAGCCTAGCGGGATGAGCGGCAGTCACCTTGTCACACAAGAGAATTATGTCTCACACCACTTGGACGACAAAAAATCGTGGTCTGCACCTTCCTTGAAGTCTCTTGGAGGTCCTCCAGCCGCCTTTTCTCCTTGAAGGCCACTCTCAGCCGTCCTGGCCAATAATCCTGCCGCCTTTTGAGCTCAAAGTGCTCAGGTCGTCACTTGAACCCGACCCATGATCTCCAAACTTTGGAAATCCATATCTCATCAAACGGACTCCGTATCAAGTTCCGTAAAGTGCGTTGGAACCTGTGAAACATCCTCTATGCAACTGTCATGCCAGATGATTTTTATCGAGCAACCTATTTTTGTCACTTTCTGGCACTCTCATATCCATCATTCTCCCACTTTGCGAGAATAAAAATCACACAAGTCCGCACTGTCCCCTCAGCTGCTGAAAGAGGTGCGCTGCCAGCGGCTTGGTCAGGAAGTCTGCCAGCATCATGCTTGAAGGGCAGAACTTGATCTGCACCACCTGCTTTGCCACGAGCTCGCGGATGAAGTGGTACCGCAAGTCGATGTGCATGGTGCGGGCGTGAAACTCTGCGTTCTTTGTCAGAGCAATGGCGCTCATGCTGTCACAGTAGATGGTGGTGGCTGTGGTCTGCTGCTTTCCAAGGGTTGCTAGCAGCTCACGCAGCCACACAGCTTCCTTTGCTGCTTCACTGAGGGCGATGTACTCTGCTTCGGTGGAGGAGAGGGCAACACTCTCTTGCTTCTTGCTCCTCCAACTGATTGTACCTCCCCCGAGCACAAACACAAACCCACTGGCTGACCTCCTTGTTTCCAGGTCAACTCCCCAATCTGCGTCACTGTAGCCGATGAGGATGGGACTGTTGTTGCCGTTGAAGGTGAGGCAAAGGCTGCTGCTGCTGTCGAGGTAGCGCAGCATGCTCTTGACCGCCTCCCAATGCGGCACGCCCGGATTTGTGCAAAACTTGCTTAACACTCCCACTGCTTGGCTGATGTCGAGGCGCGTGCCGACTGCTGCATACATGAGGCTCCCAACAGCTGCTTGGTACGGCACTGCTTCCATGCAGTTACTCTCTTGCATGCCGCGGGAAGTCTGCGTCATGCTCAGCTTCATTCCCAGTTCCACTGGTGTTGTTGCTTTGCGCGCTCCCGCCATGTTGAAGCGCTTGATGATGTCACTCACGTACGTGCTCTGCGAAAACTCCAAAGTCTGATGCTGCCGGTCGCGCTTGACCTGAAGACCAAGGTAGTAACTGAGCTCTCCCATGTCTTTCATGTTGAACCTGGCAGCAAGGGATTGCTTCACATTGTCCAAAAGGGACTTGGAGTCAGATGCAATGAGTAGATCATCAACGTCGAGCAAGATGATGATCTGGTTTGCCTCTTGTGTGCGCCCATAGACAGCATGGTCTACTTCACTCCACACAAAGCCAAGGTTAGCTAGCTGCTCATCCATCTTGTGGTACCATGCTCGCGGGGCTTGCTTCAGGCCGTAGAGGGCCTTCACAAGCTTGCACACCAAACCTTCCTTCCCTTCCACGACATACCCTTCCGGCTGGTCCATGTACACATCCTCCTGAAGGTCACCATTGAGAAATGCACACGTCACATCCATTTGGTACACCTCCTTGTCCATAGCGGCAGCAATGACGAGGATCACTCGGATGGATGGGAACTTAGCGACAGGTGCAAATATCTCATTGTAATCCACACCCTCAGTCTGCGCATACCCCTTTGCAACCAGCCGTGCTTTGTACCTGAGAATCTTACCATCCGCACCACGCTTGCGCCAGAAGATACAACGGAATCTGATCACCCGGCTGCTGCGTGGAGCCTCCTCGAGAGTCCAGGTGCCGTTATTCATGAGCGCACCATACTCCTCATCTGCTGCGGCACGCCAATCTGCCACCTCGGCACTGTGCATGGCTTCAGCGAATGTGGCTGGGTCATCGGTGACTGTGAGGAAGAGAAGCTCGAGGTTAGACGACTCCGTTGATGGTGGAACGGTACACATGTTTACCAGCGCCTCCAGCGGCCTCTATTTTTTTGTGAGGCGCTCGGATCGCCTCAGCGGCTCCCCACTGTCCTTTGCACCTTTGTTGAGGCGTGCAGACCGTCGTGGCAGCTGCTGTGCGTTGCTTTGCTGCTCCTCCTCATCAGTTTCCGCTGCCAACTCCTTCTCCTTCTCAGCTCCCTCCACCTCCTTGTGGTCGCCGCTGTCACCGCCATCTTGCGCACCGCCCTCTTTTGCTACTGGTACTTCTCCCACTTCTGGTACAAGTGCGGGAGCAAGCAGAACTGCCAACATAGGGCTCCAAGTCCAGCCCTTCACTCCCTCTTGGAAGACCACGTCATGACTGCGGATGATCTTGCGTGCGGTGAGGTTGTACAGGCGGTACCCAATGGTGTCGTAGCCGAGGAAGGCGGCCTTCACCGACTTTGCGTCCAGCTTGTTACGGCTGCTGGTAGGCACGTGCACAAAGACTTTCAGGTACGTCACAGTTGGCTTGCGTCCTGTCCACGCCTCCTCCGGTGTCATCAGCGGCACGGCGCGCATAGGGCTTCGGTTTTTCATGTACACGGCGGTATTGACCGCTTCCGCCCAAAAGGTTGGCGGGAGCCCCGCGTCTTGGAGCATGCTACGAACACGCTCCATGAGTGTGCGGTTTGCGCGTTCAGCCACACCATTCAGCTGCGGTGTTCCAGGTGGGGTGACCTCGTGCTTGATCCCGCGACGCTTGAGGAATGTGCGGAAGTCGTTGGAGAGGTACTCTCCTCCACCATCGGTGCGAAGCACCTTCAACCGCCTGCCACTCTCATTCTGTGCAATAGCAATCCACACCTTGAAGGCATCAAAGCACTCATCCTTTCGATCCAGGAACAACACCCACGTCTTCCTCGACTTGTCATGAATGAACGCTACAAAGTACAACTTGCCGGACAAGGATTGTGATGGCATGGGACCGCACAAATCAGAGTGAACGAGTGAGAGAAGCTCAGCCGCCCCCTTCCCCTCCCCCATGAAAGGAGCGCAGGCTTGCTTTCCTTCAATGCAGCTCTCACAAGCCGATGCACTAGGCTGCTTCACCCCCTTGAGCTCCGGGCCGCGGACCATCTGTTGCATGGAGATGATGGCGCCAAAGCCGAGGTGACCGAGCCGGCGGTGCCACAGGCCGATGTCGAGTTTTCCCTCTCTCGCCGCCAACGCTGAGCTGGCTTCCTTCTCTGACGCCACGTAGAGGCAGTAAAGACCGTCCTCCTTGTTTGCTTTTGCAAGCACACGGCCTGCACGGGCAGAGATGGTGCAGCCACCATTCTCAAAGCAAACCTGCATGCCTTCGAAGATGAGAGATGAGACAGAGAGGAGGTTAGCTGCCAGCCCCGGAACATGGAGCACCCCCTTCACACGACGTTCCACATGCTTACCCTCAATGGAAGCACAAAACACAATCTCACCCTCCCCAACCGCCATTTGCACATGGTTGTCCCCCATGTACACCCGACGAGGCTCNCCACATAGAGGCGGTAAAGACCGTCCTCCTTGTTCGCTTTTGCAAGCACACGGCCTGCACGGGCAGAGATGGTGCAGCCACCATTCTCAAAGCAAACCTGCATGCCTTCGAAGATGAGAGATGAGACAGAGAGGAGGTTAGCTGCCAGCCCCGGAACATGGAGCACCCCCTTCACACGACGTTCCACATGCTTACCCTCAATGGAAGCACAAAACACAATTTCACCCTCCCCAACCGCCATTTGCACATGGTTGTCCCCCATGTACACCCGACGAGGCTCAATGATGATGTAGAAAACGAACCACTCCCGGCGACATGTCATGTGCCGCGTGGCTCCCGAGTCAATGATCCAGAACAGGGCGGTGTTGTCGGAGACGTGCAGGACCCGGATGGTTGTCACGAATCCACTCTCCCAATCTATGCCGTTGGTGGAAGCGTCGGACTGTTTTCCCGCTCCCACTCCAGCCGCAAGGTCCGCCTTCTTCTTCCGGCATTCGCACACCCAATGGCCCGGCTTCTTGCAGTAGTGGCAGTTCCCCTTATTCTTCCCTCCTCCGCCGTTGCTCCTGGTTGATGTAGCACCGCCCCCATGACCAAAGTTGGTGATGAGAGCGACGTCCAGTCCGCTTCTTCCCTCCTCACCCTTGCGCCGCTCCTCCTCAAAAAGCAGGCTCTCCTCCACATCATTGAGGGAAAGCTTGTCGCCACGCTGGTCCAGGGCAACAATGAGAGGAGTGTAGCTGCTAGGAAGGCTATAGAGGATGGTTAGCATGAGCACACGCTCCTTGACAGGGTCCTCAATCGCAGCAAGCTGGTCAGAGAAAGACCTCACCATGTTGATGTAGTCAATCATGGATCCGGACTCATCCATCTTCACAGTGTGAAAGCGACGATGCAGCTGCATGTTCATGAGGATTGACTTGGAAGCATAAGTGGACTCAACCTTTTTCCAAACCTCCTTTGGCGTGAGGATGCCACAGATGAGGAGTTGATGCCGTTTGGCGAGGTGGAGGTAGATGGTTGCAAGGGTGCGGTCACGCTTCTCGCGGTAGGTACGGGCCTCGACAGGGGATAAGGAGCTTTCTTCTGGTTCCTTCTCCTTCTCATTCACCTGGCTCCAGAGACCCTTCTCCATAAGCACCATCTTCATGTTTTTGCTCCAGTTGAAGAAGTTCTTGCCTTCCAACTTGGCGATGTTGACGCCGGCCACCAGAGAAGCGGATGTCGCCATGGTAGTGCAACGTTCAGACCACAAACGGCTCTCCCACACAACAGAGTGCAAGGAATGCTTCAAGGATGAGACAAAGCCTTGTTCTAGCTCTGATACCACTGATGGAAACTGGGGCAGCCCTCAGAGAGGTGATCAGGCTCACTAAGAGCCGCCTATGCAGGACCAACTGTTCGTGAGTGGAGGTTGCAGGTTGCACAGACAGAAATTACGGAAGTGAATGTAGGTTTGCAGAGGACGCGAATGTCTGAATCAAATCTTGAGTGAGAAAATAAATTGTCACAGCTTTCTAACAAGCCCTTATATGCCTCATTTGGCTAAGGGAGCACTGAGATACACTCTGTCAAATTCTACCCTCTAGCACACTCTCCTAGCCAAGCGGGATGAGCGGCAGTCACCTTGTCACACAAGAGAATTATGTCTCACACCACTTGGACGACAAAAAATTGTGGTCTGCACCTTCCTTGAAGTCTCTTGGAGGTCCTCCAGCCGCCTTTTCTCCTTAAAGGCCACTCTCAGCCGTCCTGGCCAATAATCCTGCCGCCTTTTGAGCTCAAAGTGCTCAGGTCGTCACTTGAACCCGACCCATGATCTCCAAACTTTGGAAATCCATATCTCACTGAAACGGACTCCTTATCAAGTTCCGTAAAGTGCGTTGGAACCTGTGAAACATCCTCTATGTAACTGTCATGCCAAATTATTTTTATCGAGCAACCTACTTTTTTCACTTTTTGGCACTCTCATATCCATCAGAGGGCAGGCAATAGAAACATATATGGAGAGATCAAGGGACAAAGAGAGACAGAGATAGAGAGAGAGAGAGAGAGA
>SZWC01003244.1:54740-65705 GCA_023375785.1 Penium margaritaceum
CTCCATCAGCGTCGAGTCTCGCCGTCAGTCATCTGCACGCCGATGTACACAAGCCGGGAGGACACAACAGAGCACAATGAGGGATGCGCAAAAACCAACACTCCCCCATGACTCACAGGCGTAGTGCACATGGGCGGACAGGGACACGGTCAACATCCACACTCCCCCAGGGCAAGCAGAGACGCAGGCGGAGACAAAGAGGGCAACTCACGGACGCACGCCGACTGAACTCACAGCCTTCTTGAACGAGTCCCGCTTCAGTGCCTTGGTCAGGAAGTCAGCCAGCTGTCGTGCTGTCTCAACCCATACGATGCTGATGCTGCCGTCATGCAACAACGAACGCACATAGTGATACTCAACATTGATGTGCTTTGTGCGTGTGTGATGCACACCGTCATTGTCGGCAATGGCCATGGCACTCTCATTGTCACAATGCAAGGTGATGGATGCGACAGACTGACGCAACTCGGACAGCAGACGACGCAACCACACACTCTCACACGCGCCTGAGCCAAGGGCCACGTACTCAGCCTCGGCAGTGCTGCGTGCGATGCACCCCTGCTTGCCACTACGCCAGGACACAGCTGTGCCGCCGACCAGAAAAATCCAGCCCGTGCGACTCTTACCGTCAGGACTGCCGGCCCAGTCACTGTCGGTGTAGCCCACTACGACGACGGATGGCTGACGACGGAACATGAGACCTCGCCGAGGAGTCGAGACGACATAGCGCAGCACTCGGACCGCGGCCTCGAAGTGGAGGTGACACGGCTCCTGAGAGAACTGGGCCAGGAGGTTGACGGCGAACTCGATGTCTGGGCGCGTCGTCGTAGCCAGGAACATCAGTGACCCGATGACCCGCAGATACGTGGTCACATCAACTGGCTCCCCCACAACAGCTGGGTCATGACTCTTCAGCTTNTCCTCGGCGAAGCGAGTGGACAGGGTCTGCACATAGGCAGCCTGGTGGACGTGCAGGATGCCCTGGGAGCGATCATGCTCAAGCTCCATGCCCAGGAAGACTCGGGCAGACCCGAGGTCCTTCATCTGGTAGGCGGCGTGCAGCAAGTCCTTGACACGCTGGATGGCGGCCGCGTCTGGCGACGTAATGAGGAGATCGTCGACGTAGACCAGAACCGCGGCAAAGGTCTGACCTCGCGGGCTGACGAACAGTGCGGGGTCAGCGGTGTTGCGCTAGAGGCCGCCACGGAGAAGCGTGCTGCTGATCTCCTGGTTCCAGCACCGAGGTGACTGCTTCAGGCCATAGAGGGCCTTCCGCAGCCGCCAAACTCTCTCAGTGCCGTCGTCGAAGCCTCGGGGCTGCATCATGTAGAGCTCCTCACCCTCCAGTGAGCCATGGAGGAATGCGTTCCTCACGTCCATCTGATGCAGATCCCACCCGTGCTGGGCAACCAGGCTGAAGAGCGCCCGGCTAGTGGAGAACCGACCGACTGGGGCAAAGATCTGGTCGTAATCGACCCCAGGGACCTGAGCGAACCCCTTTGCTGTAAGGCGGGCCTTGTACTTGTCCAAGGATCCATCAGGCTTCCACTTGCGCCGAAAGACCCACTTGGCACCAATGGCCTTCCGACCTGGAGGGAGGTCGATGAGGTCATACACGTGGTGCTGTCGGATAGCAGCGAGCTCCTCGGCGCATGCAGCATCCCAATGTGCAGCCTCAGGGGAGGCTCGAGCCTCGCGTAGGGTGGAAGGGTCCTCTGGGCGCGCTGTGGACCGGACTGAGAGGGCGTGTGCATCACGAGCCCCAGGTGGGATGCGGGGGAGTGCAGCCCTCACCTACAAGACGTGGGCTGCACTCTTCAAAGCATGGGCTAAGGACCAGAAAGTTTGGCACCTCTACAATCCCAAGTCCAAGAAACCCTATGCAGCAAAGGATGGGGTGCGGGCTGTCCACCTCCTCATGCGTATTATTCCCCGCAAGCATATTCTTCCCCTTCAACGGTTCGCCGGCCCTGAGGAGGATGAAGAGAGTGTGGAAGGAAGCGAAAGTGACAGTGATGAGGAAGAAGATGACGATGATGACGACCAAGACGCACTCAAGGTCGCAGCACCACGTGAGGCATGGCTCTACCTCAAAAACTGCTACACTGTCTCCTCGCAGGCTGATGGGTCGCGCAAGCAGCGAGAGCTGTTCGACATTCGCATGCGGCAAGGAGAGACGATGGAATCGTACTGGAACCACGGGATGCTGCTGAACGAGGAGCTGCGCGAGTATCGCCTCCACATGCATGACTGGGCCTTTGCAACACACATGATTGCAGCACTAGGGCCTAGGTTCGAGGTGCTCATTGATCGGCTGCACGACCATGAGCGCGAACTTCGTCTTTCTTATCAGGTCCTGAACTGGACCCATGCCCAACTTCTTGCCAAAGAGAAGGACATCCGCTTCTACACGGGGGATGGAGAGACAGGCACATCAGCGGTCATCACGATGCCGATAACAAGTAGCGGACACCCTCAAGGTGGCGGAAGGAGCAGCGGACAAGGTAGTGGAGCACGTGTTGCTGGTGTTGGTGGAGGAGTTGGACAAGCGACCTACTTCAACTGCCAGCAACCAGGCCATCGCCACAAGCACTGTCCTCTTCCCCCTCAGCCAGGGCTTTCGGAACGTATTTGTGTTGCACATGAGCATTGGGAGAGACGCCAGCAGTAGCAATAGCAACTGCAGCAGCAGCAGCGGCAACAGCAACAACAGCAGCAGCGGCAGCAGCAGCAGCAGCAACCTCGTCCCCAGCAGCAAGGCGGCCGCATGTATGTTGCCGAGGCAGCTCCCATCACCTTAGAAGCACCACAGCCGCAGGAACGGGACTGGTTGGGAGCAGTACCAGCCGCAGCAGCAACAGCAATGGCTGGAATCCCAGAGGGTGAAGCCGCTGTGGGAGCGCGCTTGCCTGCTCGTGACGTCCATGATGCTGGAAAAGCCTGCAACCAGCAAGCCATCATCGATAGGCTCGTTGCCGAGATGGCAGAGCTTCGTGTCCAAGTGGCCCACCAGGGAGGTGGGAGTTCTATTGATCATGAGTGCAGTGGGAATGTTTTGAGCATGCGGGATGCGAGGGCTGCCTGTGAGTCTGCACATGACTTGGCTGATGAGGTAGCATGGGTGGAGCACTGACAAAGGGAAAGCATGCAGAGGGTGAAAGAGGACTGGGGTGCCGAATGTCCACTGGTCACGGAGGAAGAGATTGCACACTGCAAGGTGACTGCTACTGATAGGGAGACTGATGGGACATGGGCAGTAGACTCGGGAGCTAAAAATAAACATGACGCCACGGAGGGATTGGTTATGCATGTTGGGTCCCGTGGGCACTGTCCGCTCCGTACGAAATGGGTCTGGGGAAGCACTTGAGGTTCAAGGAGTGGGCACAGTGAGACTTCAAGGACCCATGGGAGAGGTGTTTTTCACGGAAGTCTTGTATGTATCTGATCTCCAACTCAGTCTACTCTCCACGTCCACTCTCGACCGATCAGGCATGCATACCACTTACGGGGACGGCTTGTGTACCATCATGCTGTGCGACACTTATCGTGTTGTATTGCATGGCAACATTGTGAATGGCTTGTAAAGAGTGCAAGCCACTGCAATTTGTGACTCTGTTGATGTACGCATCCTTTTCGCTCACTCCTTGTCTCCTGCTCAGACTCATGTGTTGCACCGTCGCCTTTGCCATGTCAACACTTCTACTCTGCGCACCATGCTACGCACCCTTCCTGCCGATGGTCTGGACAAAACAACCTTTACTGCGCCTTGTGGTACTGATTGCTTGGAGTGTGCCCAAGGGAAGATACACCGCCTCCCTTTCCTCGAGTCTTTTAGTCAGTCAAGCCATCCACTGCAACATGTCCACTCGGATGTCCTTTGACCTCTCCCGGTGGAGTCACTGTATGAGAGAGCGCGGTACATCCTCACTCTCATTGATGATTACTCACGGTTCACCTGGGTCTACCTTCTCCAGGAAAAGAGTGATGTTGAGGATGCAATTCGTGGCTGGCTGCCATGTGCTCAACGCCAGTGCAATCAGACCCTCGCCACCTTCAGGTCAGATCGCGGAGGTGAGTACCTTGGTCCAACAGAGAGGTACCTAAAGTCGATGGACGTTGACACTCAGTTCACCGCATCAGAGACGTCCCAACAGAATAGAGTTGCCGAACGCTGGAACCGTACGATTGGTGATGGCGTTCGGACAATGCTAGGTGAGGCTGGCATGAGTCCGTCATTTTATGGTGAGGCTTTCAAGTACCTTACCTGGATTTGGAACAGAATCCCACATGGTCCCCTGCCGTCTACAACAACTCCATGGGAGAGGTGGCATGGAACGCGAGCAGACCTTCGGCTCGCACGGGTATGGGGAACAATGGCCTGTGTGTGGTACAAGAAAGACGAACGCACCGAGAAGCTATCCCCTTGCGGTCGCATGTGTGTGTATTCCTAGGGATGGCGCCCCAGTCCAAGGCGTAACGGTTGTGGGACCCTGAGGCTAGGAAGGTAGTAGAAAGCCGTGAGGCGCATTTCTATGAGCAGCTCATGTATGCCCGGTTCAAAAGAGAAAAACTTCAGCCGACATCCACTGAATTGACTGGGCCATCCATGGCAGATCTGGCCTTCATTGATGTCCCTTGGCAGGTGTCCAACAATAGCGGCTCGCACCGTTGCAATACAGGGGAGAGTGTCTCAGAGGAATATGAAAACACCTTGAACCCAGACAGCCATGAGAGCATGGGAGAGTCGGTAAGGTTGGGAGAAGCAGACAAAGAGTGGGCCAAGGCACCTTCAAGTGAAGGACCTGAGTCCCCACCTGGGATCATCCCCTTCAGCCAAGAGGAGCTCCACTTCCCAAGCCCCCTTGAGCGTGCACTAGAGGAGCCTGGTCCACAAGAACTGCCAGACCTACCAATGTCACCTATAGACTCTTCCCAAGATGAGCAAGTCCCAGTCCCCGCGATCGAGTCATTCTCGCGAGCTCCTTGTGGCCGCCTCAGAGAGCGACCCCCTCCGACTCGTCGAGGCCTCGCACTCACGATGCACCCAAATCATCTCGACGGTGCATGTGTGCTCCTTCTTGAGGCAAGTCATGCGGAAGAAGCCATGAGCCAAGTCAAAACCATGACAGGATTCCCCTCGGACGATGCAACCACAGCACTGGTCACTCAAAGGGGGACAACACCTCCACTGGACCCTCTGACAGTGCAAGAAGTCCGTCGACGCCCCGATGCTGCAGAGTGGCAGAAAGCATGTCAAGCTGAACTTGATACACTTACGGCACATGGGGTCTTTGAGCTCATTGAGTTATCACCTGGGCGAAGAGCTGTGGGGGCAAAGTGGGTGCTCAAAGTCAAAAAGAAAAAAGGATGGGACGATAGAGCGTTACAAGGCCCGCCTCACAGGGCTTCTCCCAAGTCCCTGGACAAGACTTTCATGACACTTTCGCACCAGTCGGGAAGTATGCTACAAGCAGAGTGCTGCTTGGAGTCGTGGCCCATATAGATTAAGAATTGCACCAAATGGACGTGAATAACGCGTTCCTTTATGGGACGCTCGAGGAAGAGATTTACATGGTGCAGCCCCCAGCGTTTGAGGATGGTACAAACCGAGTTTGTCGCCTATGCAAGGCCTTGTACGGTCTCAAGCAAGCACCTCGCTACTGGAACAAGGAAATTTCTGGCACTCTGTCCAACGGTGGTTTTTGCCAGAGTACTGCTGACCCATCATTGTTTGTTTGCGGAACCGTAAGTGCCCCGTGTATGTCCTCGTATATGTTTATGACCTCTTGATTGCCTCACCTAGTCTGTAGGTCGTGATTGCACTGAAGGATCTCATGAGGGAACAATACCAGATGAAGGACTTGGGAGAGGCGGAAATGTTCCTTGGGATGCAGATCGAGCGGTCTCGGACCACTGGTACGTTACGCGTGCACCAGGAACGGTATGTGCGCATGCTCGCTGAGAGGTTTGCCGATGATCTCAAGCGTGTTCGCCATGCCTCCACGCCGATGACCCCCGATGGACAAGTCCGCATGAAGTGCATTGCTTCAGAGCACTTAGGCACTGAAGCACCCCCCACGCCCTATCAGGCTATCTTAGGGTGCCTCATGTACCTTTCCACCACCACTCGTCCTGACGTTGCCTGTCCAGTGAACATCCTTGCACAACATACACAAACACCACGAGCAGGACACCATGATGCCGCAGTTCATGTCCTGCGGTATGCAGTCAACACGCCTGATCTAGGATTGGAGTTTCGGACTCGACCAAGGCCCGTTGTTGTTGAGGGCTTTGATGGTGTCCCGCAAGCCTTTATGCATATCGAAGGGTACAGTGACAGTGATTGGGCAAGTGACTCAGATGCTCGGAGTCAAGGTGGGTACATTTTTCTTCTTGGTGGCACAGCGGTGTCTTGGCGCAGTGGCAAGCAAGGATGCGTGGCACGTAGGGTGTGTAGAAGCTGAGTACATGGCTCTCGGGTCGGCTGCATGTGAGGCTGCGTGGCTGCACCGCCTGCTATGTGAACTACATGTTCCCCTCACACACATTCCCATCAAGTGTGACAACACAAGCGCACAGGCCATCGCTCGCAACGACGGTGTGTTGCACAATCGTACCAAGCACATCAACGTTGAACATCATTTTGTTCGTGACTTGCTTGCTCGTGGTATCATCAGTGTGGTGGATGTGCGTACGCGTAAACAACTGGCTGATTTTCTGACCAAAACCCTGTCTCGCACCTTCTTCCAAGAAAATGTGCACGGCATCGGCATGGCATGGTGCACGAAACCTGCACAACCCTGACTGATCCTACGGCGCATTTCCATACATGCATGCATTCGGTCCATGGGAGAGTGTTGAGATATGTCCCTCTGCTCATGTGTGTCCATGCGCGACAGGACGGGGCCAGGGATGCCGCTAAGCGATGTCGCAATTACCTCCTGCAACTGGTTGTGTAGCGAGGCTGATGGACGCAGGGTCCAAGTTCAGGTTCAGTTGCGGCTGAGCTCTTGCCGCCACAAGGAAATGCCCTAGTGGTGAATGAAGCCCATGGTTGCCGTTGAAGACCTGGGTTCTAGCTCACTGGAGGCCTCAATGTTGAAGGATGGTTTTGTCTGTGAGAGAGGATGGTACCCTGTGCCCCATGGTCAGACTTGACCTAGTGGTCAGACTTGACCAGATTGTAAGGCTTGACCTGGTGGTCAGACTTGACCAGGTTGTAAGACTTGACCAGACTTGACTTGGTGGTCAGGTTTGACCAGCCTTGAGTGAGTGAGAGAACTTGACTAGGGGATCTAGCCTAGTTAGTTTAGAGTAGATAAGCACTCTCTGTGGATTCATTGATCACACAACTTTTGACTTTAATGACCATTGACCCTTGGGCTCTTGCCATTTGAATTCTCTCGTGCTGTGCCTCCCACTCCCATTTCTTCAAGGTGAGGGAGGAGGAGGGGGTGAAGGAGGAGGAGGAGGTGATGGAGGAGGTGAAGGAGGAGGAGGAGGCCGTGGAGGGGGAGGAGGAGAAGGTCAAGGAGAACGTGAAGGAGGAGCAGGAGGTGATGGAGGAGGAGGAGATGGAGGAGGAGGAGAGAGGGGGGACAGTGGGGGAGGAGTAGGAGGCTACGGAGGAGGAGGAGAGTGAGTAGGAGAAAGAACAGGAGGATGGGGGGGATGGGGAGGGGAGGGGAGCGCTGCAGGTTACGCAGGCCGGCCGCGCTGGCCGCTCGCTGCTGGTCACGCTGGCAGCTGGTCGTGCAGGCAGCTGGTCGTGCTAGCCGCCGGCAGCTGGTCCCGCTGGCTGCTGGCCGCTGGTCGCGCAGGCAGTTGGTCGCGCTGGCCGCCGGCAGATTGGCACGGTAGCTGCTGGCCACTGTTCATGCTGGCCATGTGGCGCGCTGGCTGCCGGCAGCCGGTCGCGCTGGTCGCGCTGGCAGCTCGTCGCGCTGGTCGCTGCCCGCTGGTTGCGCTGGTGGTTGGCCGCAAGTCGCGCTGGTCTCACCAAGATGTTTGCCAACCGGCTGAAAATCTACGTGAAGCGTACTTGTGGCATGATTTCTTGTTTTGAAGAATGCAAGAAAATTTCAAAAAACCATTCAAAAACTTCAAATTGACTCAACTTCTTAGTAGCTGGTCCGCTCAACACGAGCGCCCAAGGTCCCAGACTTTGCCTTGTGTTTGCTGTTGAAACCTTCTTAACCACCTCGGCGAGACCTACCGTTGGTGGGAGCCGGGCACTCTAGGACATATGGAGTATTCCTAGTGAGTGTAAATTTGCCTCTAGTACACGAGGGTAGGAGTTTTACCCTTTGGTGTAGCCCTTTTGACAAGGGAGTGCTCAAGAGGTCCAGTTCAAGTCCTTGGTCCTAGACTTTGCATGCATTGTGGTGGTTACCTTTGGTGTGCAAGGGGTCCTTGGTCCTTGTGGGGGGCCTGAACCCCCAAACCACCTTACTAAGGTGGTTGGGGGCCCCATTGTTCATCATTTCTCATTATTCAACCAACTTCCTGCTCAATGCCTTGGTGAAATTCGCAGATCCGCCTGCTCCCAGTGCCTTTTTCTGAAGTTACCCTTCCGGAGTTTAGGGTCGTGCCTCCATCTTTAATCATGGTATAAGAGCATCAGGCTGACGGCTCCATTGACCGTTTTAAGGCATGTCTCACGGCCAAAGGCTTCTCTCAGCTACCGGATGTCGACTTTGACGAGGCCTTTGCCCCTCTGGCCACTATGACACAAGTCAGAGTCTTATTAATCTTGCCACACACCGTGGTTGGGACATTCATCAGATGGACGCCAACAATGCATTCCTCCATGGTCGTCTTAAGGAAGAGCTTTACATGGTCTAGTCCCCGGGCTTCAAGGATGGTACATCTTGTGTTTGTCTCCTCCATCGTGTCCTCTATGGCCTCCATCCGTCCCCTCGTTGTTGAAACCTCACCCTTTGCGCTACACTCCGTGATGGTGGCTTTCACCCTAGCAACGCAGACCCATCCCACTTGGTGGCATGCCACTTGACCCTATCATTATCTTGATCCATGTCCATGACCTTCTCCTTGTCTCTCCCTCTCCCACTTTGATTGCTACAGCCAAGGCACTTCTCTTTGATCACTTCTGGATGAAAGACCTTGGCCCTGCAACCTTGTTCCTCGACATGCTGATTGAGCGTGATGCGTCCAAACACACCATCTCTTTTCACCAAGAACACTCTGTCCGCTCCATGATAGATAGGTTTTCTTTGGAGCTCGATCTTCTTCGTCGGTTGCCTAAGGATGCTTCACCTACATCACCGGGCACGTAGCTTGCTCTTCAACATGCACATGATGTCGGTACTGACGATGCCGCTCCTCTCTCTATCTATCAGTCTATTGTAGGGATCCTCATGTACCTAACTACTACCACTCGGCCTCATACTGCCTGTGCAGTGGACGTCCTTGCACAGTACGCACGCCAGCCCCTCACTCCTCATCTTAGGGCCGATATCCACACCCTCCATTTTGTTGTCTCCACCCCTTGCCATGGCTTTATCTTTCAGGTTGGCATTGGCTGTCCAACGTTGGAAGGCTATGCCGATAATGATTTTTCCCGTGATGCAGATGCTTGCAGTTGTAGTGGTTTTGTCTTTCTCTTTGGAGGCACTGCGATTTCCTGGCGTAACGGTAAACAGGGATATGTCGCTCATTGCACAGGTGAGGCTGAGTTCATGTCCCTTGGCGTTGCTGCATGCCAGACTGTGTGGCTTCGTTGTCTTATCCATGAGATGCATGTGTCCATTGACTCTGTTCCTTTGTTTAGCGACAGCACAGCTTCTTTGCGCATCGCACACCATGCCGGGGCGTATCAGCGTTGAACAAAGTGCATCAATGTTGAACATCCCTTCGTTTGGGAGCTCCTCCAACGCGGTGAGATCACTCTCCCCTTTGTGCCCGGCCGTTGTCAGCTGGCGGACTTCCTCACCAAATCCTTGCACTTTCCAGCGTTCCTAGAGAGTGTCCATGCTGTTGGCTTTGCGTTTTACCCTGTTGTGACATGATTACCCTCATCTTCCTCCTTGTGTACTGACGTCCTTTTGCTCCATGTCCCCGTCCCCCACCCCACCTCTTCTATCTCCGGCTTCTTATGTACATTCGCCACCTTTCCCTTGTTTTCTTTTGTAATTTGACACTCCAACACTCATGCTCCACCTTATGACTCCCTCATGCGCGATGTGCAGGCCCTTGATGCTCCATGAACCACCACTCACACGTGTTCACTGACAACTTCGTCAACTGTCCCATACGTCCTCAATTGAGTCCGCTCTCCTTTCGGATTATGGGGACGTTCACAGTGCCACCAGGCCCAGTATTCCTCTCTCCCAATTATCGCTCTCCTTGTATGGAGCATCACCTCTCTTGTTGGAGCCGAAGCTGTTGCAACCGATTGTGGATGTGGCGGATCCCATCTGAGGCAGCATACCTCGTCATGTTGAAACCTTCTTAACCACCTCGGCGAGTCCTAACGTTGGTGGGAGCCAAGCACTCTAGAATATAGGGAGTAGTCCTAGTGAGTGTGGATTTTCCTCTAGTACAAGAGGGTAGGAGTTCTAACCTTTGGTTAGCCCTTTTGACAAGGGAGTGCTCAAGGGGTCCAATTTAAGTCCTAGACTTTGCATACACTGTGGTGGTTACCCATGGTGTGTAAGGGGTCCTTGGTCCTTGTGGGGGGCCTGAACCCCCCAACCACCCTACTAAGGTGGTTGGGGGCCTCATTGTTCATCACTTCCCATTATTCAACCAACTTCCTGCTCAATGCCGCAGTCAAATTCTCAGACCTGATTGCTCCCACTGCCTCGCTCTCAAGTTACCCTTCCGGAGTTTAGGGTCCAAGCCTTGCGTGCAAGTGCTCCTCCCTCCCCTCCTCTTAAGCGGCTTGTGCCTCCTTGCATACATGCACGTTGATGGAGTACATTTGGACAAAAAATGTTTTTGCTC
>SZWC01003244.1:109284-124065 GCA_023375785.1 Penium margaritaceum
CCCCCCCCCCAAATATACGACAAACCTCCTAGTTACACTAGGGGGTTTGAGTTTTATTTTTTTACTTGCCCGGGCATCTACCGGGCCCCGCGGTAGCGGGGCCCGGCAGATTCCCTTTCTGCTCTCACACGTGCGCCGCATATCACAAACCCCCCCCAAATACACGACAAAATCCCTAGTTACACTAGGGGGTTTGGGTTTTATTTTTTACTTGCCCGGGCATCTGCCGGGCCCCGCGATAGCGGGGCCCGGCAGATTCCCTTTCTGTTATCACACGTGCGTCGCATATCGCAAACCCCCCCCCCAAAACGGACAAACCCCCAAGTTACAGTCGGGGGTTTGGATATTATTTTTCTTCGTGCACGATGGGCATCTGCCGGGCCCCGCTACCGCGGGTTCCGGCAGATGCCCATCGTGCGCCGCATCCTACAAACCCCCCCAAACCTACGACAAACCCCCTTGTTTGTCGTAGGTTCGGGGGGTTGGGCAAGGTCATCGCGAGCTCGCAGGGAGGATTCGCCGCGAAACTCCTCCTGCGAGCTCGCGATGGCCGGCGAAGCTCGAAGTCAAAAACCACGTCGAATGTGTTATAATCATGAAATATATATCACCCGTGCCCGTTTTCGCTCGCACGACGAAAAACATGGGCACCGCTGTCATGTCGTTTTCGACTATGGACAGCGTTGTCTTTCCGTTTTCGACTCTGGACACCGCTGTCAGTTCGTCTTTCACTATGGACACCGCAGCTTTATCTGGCAAAACGATGGGTATANTACTACTCCGTCCTTTTTTGTAAGATGTTATTACCTTATTCATTTTGTGCAAAAACTGGCCAGGAGAAAATTCGGAGGCCCAAACAGTGGAGAAAGCGTAGTTAGGTCGTACTCAGTCGCATGACATATATCTTGCTCAACGAAGTCAAAAATACATCTTTGCTGAGGAGCTCAAGCGTGGATCATCCACATGGAACCAAGTAAAGAGGGCGAGATCGTGGCAGCTGATACACTATACTCATTGGCCTCGTTAGCACACAAACTCACTAGATTGTGGACGTACCCGAGGAGTTTGTGCCACTAATTCAAGCGTTTAAGGGAGTTTTTGTTAATGAACTACTCCAAGAAATACCTCTGTAACACGGTGTCAACCACTAGATCGACCTGAAGCTGAGCAGCACACCATTAATTAGAGTAACCAAGCACGAGTTGACATGGTTCAAACACCAGTTGGACGAGATGCTCGGGCAGTGATTTTATCGACAATCTATGTCACCTTATGTAGCCTAAGCAATTTTTGTCAAAAAGAAGATTGGTAAAATGTCAATGTGTATGGACTACCACACATTGAACGACATCATGACTAAGAACCATTATCCTCTTCCGAAAGCAGGCGAGCTTTTTGACCAACTCCTATAAGCACAAATCTCCATCAACATAGAACTACGGGGTGATTATCACCAAATCAGTGTATTCAATGAAGACATCAAGAAGACGACGTTCCCTATGTAATACGGGCACTTTGAGTCCATGGTCATGTCGTTCAGACTCAAAAATGCCCCAATGATATTGATGGTAGAAATGAATAACGTTACCGTACCATGCCTTGGTACTTTGTTGTTGTCTATCTCGAAGACATCCTAGTGTACATGCGCACTTCGGAGGAGCACAGTAGAGATATCTCAAGTTTTTCAGTAAGAGAGGTTTTTACAAAAATGGTTGAAATGTGACATTGGTCCCAACTTGGTCGAGTTTGTGGTCCACATCATAAGCGCCAGACGATGGCAATGGGCAATGAGCCCACATCCACCAACGTTAAGGATGTCCAGGTATTTTTGGAGGTTTTGTAACTACTGATGCCAATTTATGTAGGAGTACGCCTGTATAAGCACCTCTCTCCAATCTTGCTAAAAAACCATGGAGTGGATTTGGGAAGATAACAAACAAAAGCTCAATTCCTTCACAAATGCTGTGACCTTGTCACTAGCTTTACGATTGCCATCGACGTGTCCGATTGAGCAGTTGGAGCCATCCTCTTCCAAGATAATAGAGGTGGAAAACAATTGGTTGTGTACATGTCACAAAAACCATGTGGGCCGGAGCTCAACTACAGAGTGTACAAGAAAGAGATGTTGGTGGTCGTGCGCCTGTTTAAGACGTGATGGTGCTCCTTGGAATGCCAACGATGTACCAAGTACGCTGACCACAACACGTACCCGATGATGTCAGAGTCTAACTTAGACTCCGACATCACGTACTCGTCTCGAAAAAGAAATCATGCGAATCCTCTGAGTCGAAAACCATACTTCATGATTGATATTTGCGCGTTTCAAATGTCAAACCAAGCTGTACCTTGCGATTCTAATTGCAAGAGTATATGAGCATTTTGAAAGGTACAACAAAATGAAATTTTAGATTAACAGACCCTATTAGCAACATCGATTCACTTGCCAGGTCGTCTTGTCACCCAACCATGAATTAAGACAGATGCCATTGGAAGACTAATCCAAATGGATACTTTGGCAAGGATAAGATACTAAAGAAGCACACAAAGTGCTACTGGTGGGAAAACATGCAAATTGACAGCACAAACGAATCAAAAACATGTGGTACATGTCAATGCCAAAAGTTGAGAAAACCAAAATCTACAGTTTCCTTCAACCGCTACCGGTTCCAACGGACCCATGGTCGGATATCTCGAAGGACTTCGTGATGGATTTGCCCATCATACTAGAGTTGTTTTATGCAATTCTTGTGGTGGTTGACCGGTTCTTAAGTATGTCACACTTCAACTCAGCTACGACCACGATCACAGCCAAGGAAAGAGTTACAATTCCTCAGCCATGTATATTGTCTACACGGTGTCCTCCTTCATCAACACTATTAGAAATGGAAGATTCACCAGTAGATTTTGGTGGGATTTGATGACTTGCTTTGGATGTCAGATCGAGCTATCAATGGCCTTCTTATTCCAAACTGGCAACCAAACAGAACGGACTAGAACGGTTAAAAACTTACCTCAAACTCTGTACGAGCAGCATGGCTCTGACCAGGAGGTTAAGCTACCAACCGCCAAGCTCTCATTCAACTCTGCAACCTCCACAACAAAGAGACAAATACCGCCTGACATGGATTATGACAAACTGCATATAACTTAGGCATATTTGTAGAATTAGAGCAACATACCAGTAGTCGACGTCCAACAGAATGACTTCCATTGCATTTGGGACAATACATGTTAGGCGCTCGTGAAGACTCAAGCGCCAACAAAGCGAGATGGCAAAAGGCATAAGATTGACACTAAATTCCAGGCTGGTGATTACGTCCTTCTTAGCTCGGTGAAGGTCAATTTGCGAGGGCAGCACTATACAAAGCCCAAACCTAAGTGGTTGGTACCATTTGTCGTCAAGGAGATGCGGATACCTGACATCACAAAACTTCGCCCCCCTTGAACGCATGACTATTCAACTGGTGTTCAACATCAGCTAACTCAGAATCTTTCTAGACCCTAGGGAGCACTTCCGTGACAGGAATGTGCCTCCATCACCACCTAATTTACGAATGAGGGCACAGAGTAAGGGGTTGAGGAAATGCTTGGAAACCTATGACGAGGCAAGATAGAATATTTCATCAAGTGGCAATGCTATGATGCATTGTTCAACACCTGGGAGCCCTACAATAACTTGCATTATCAGCAGAACGACGAATATTTTAGCCAGCATTTACCTATGCCTCGCAATCTGCCAGGACAACACGGCTAAAAAGGAAGAGGCCACACGTCATTGAGGTACGCAAGTCTGTTAATTTTGTATATGGTTTACTTTGTTCTCATGTTCATGGTCCACTTCATAATACCCTCCAGATATTACCGCCGTTTGATTGAGGACAACTTGGCCCACTCGCCCCACCGAAGGTGGGTCGAGTGGACCAAGAATTTCAAGAAGAGTATCACGTGCCGTATTGAATTTTTCATTTTTTTTATCATCTCCTCGACAACAGTAGGTTTTCTTAAGACGTGTCTCGATTTTGACAAAACCCCTAGACTTCTCAATGAGGGAATGAATGAACCCCCTTAGCAACATACTATGAAAACACAATATGATAGAATTTGCTTCAAATGGTGGGGAGACGGCAAAGGTATGCTTGAAACTACGTACGAGTGGAGTTAAAAGAAAACAATTAACACGTTTGTGGGGATATAATCTCCCCCACAAGCGTGCATGGAAGAGTGCAAGTGCAACTAAGCGAAGGAAAGAGCGGAAGCTCGCTGAAAGCTTCCTAACATGATCTGGTTAAAACCCAGCAGCTGCTCGAGGTGCCTGGTTGTCTAAATGTCAACTTGAAAGAGATTCCAAGCGCAGAGGAAGTGAAACAGGAAAATGAAAGGTTAACACCATCTAGAAAACGAGGAGCTGGTCATCGAGAAAACTCCATTAAGCATGTGAAGATGTGCGAGCTACGGTCGATGCTGTCAAGTTTTGAATGTCACGGCATCTCAACGAGTGAGTGGTATCAAGTCCAGAGGTCACCGTGACAGACACAAAAAAACTCTGTAAAGTTTCTCAATGCAAGTACCCACGACGTCGTGTCACCTGCGTCGCTGTACTTGAGCGCCAAAGGCTTTAAGTATGCCTCATTCTTGTTTCCACACTTGTGTATATGCCCTCGACAGTTATGAAACTTGTCAAGTTAGGACACTAACTGCTTATTATACGTTAATCTAGTGTCCTAGTTCCCCAAATAGTCTTCTACTCGACAACTTCTATGGTTTCACCATCTACGTTCTGCTTGTTGTAACATTTAACACCAAATCCCTTGTATTGTTATTTCGATCCGGGAATGTAGCTTCAGCCATATTAATTTTTTATTTTAAGATTGTTCCTTACTTGTTTCTTTTGTGTCTTCTTGAGAATGTTATAGACAAGTGAGCTTGTCTCGTTGACCAGTTTCGATTTTGTAAGACAAAAGACTTAGTATGTGTTTAAAATTCAACCCCGTGAATTATTTATGGTTAATTTAATGTTTTTTACAAAGGTAAGAAAGTAATGATTGTATATATAGGCTGGCGGACGTGTTAAGACAGGTCCTCCAACCAAAGACTATAGGTGTAACGAATTGGTATGGGAAGCTAGGCCAAAAAATTCGTGATTGAGGGTCTCCGACCCTCAACCCATCCTGACCAATCGCCCACAAGCCAGGGACCCGTTCAAGCCATGAGGAGAGGCCGGCCCGCGCTACAATAGGTTACTCACTTAAAAACAGGAGTCAGTAAAGGCGGTTCAAATCCGCCCATTCACTGCAGAGCGCGGTGGTCACCCCCCATCCAGGAACAGCGTGCAGTCCCGCAGTCCCGCAGGACCAACGGTGCTTTTCGTACTCCTACCCTCCCTTGGTATCCAGCCATTTACCTTTACTTCTCGCCATTGTCGTACTCCGACTACCGTCGTCTCGCCCTCCATGGGGAGTGTATCCAGTAGAAACTCGTGACGCTGCCGGCGAGCTGCGCGGAGCTTCCACTGAGGCGCAGTCATCTTCGCCATGCACCCTCTGCCCCGCCTAGGTACGCGGGGTCAGTTTGGATGACCCGTTGCGGGGTCTCACACGACCCTTCCGCGTTTCGGCAGTGTGAACCAGAGAATGGCGCCCCTCGGCGTCTGCCCTTGCATTCTCATTCCCGAGTGCGGGCGTTCCCTTCGTACCACTTGCACGGGTCGAGTTTTCGTTGTTCATGGGTCTTCATTCTTCTGCTGTTGTGTGATTCTCCGAGACTAGATCCTGGCGGTTGGTTCAGTCTGCAGCTGCCTGTCTCTCGCGTGCGGTGATGATTGCGCAATCATTCTGACACCTCTTGTTTGAGGGCGGAAGGCAGTTGTTGCCCAAGTCCGATGAACGCACTTATGCGAAACAGACTGAGCACCGAGAGCATGAGAAATTACTGGGAGCAGCAGCAGCAGAAGCCGCACTAGCTGCAGCCGCGGCGGTGGCAGCGGAAGAAGCAGTAGGTGCAATGGCAGCAGCAGGTGCAATGACAGCAGCCGCCTTTCATGTACTAACTCGTTCGTCGCTCATCAGGAGGAGATGAGTGCATGGTGCGTCGTCGTTTGCTTTTGTTTTCGCGTGTGTGAGTCAGGCAGGCAGGCAGGCAGGGGAACACTCTGCTGGAGCGCTGCAAAGGGCTGTCTCAGTTCCTCGCACTAGATGCGCTCGAGCAATTTTTCACCTCTGCAACAGCGGCGTCGGCTCACCCATACTCATCCGCGTCGGCTGCTTCTTGTGCCGACGTGGACCTTTCCGGGTGGCACATGCGGCACGCACTCGAGCCACTCTCTGAGAGTGGTTAGCCCGGGCATGGTTGGCTGGTGGAGGGAAGTTAAAGCTGTCCCTCAGAAATAGCCCCAATCTTGGGTTCCAGCCAGCGAATGGTGCGACCGGCGACGAGAGTGGGGGTTCCAGGGAGTGAAAACACGCACCCCCTTCCGGGCATGGTAGAGCTTTGGGTCAGTTTCTCTCTCCCGAACAGATTCACTCACGTGAAGCGAGTCCGCGTGAGCAGACACGTTCCACAAATGGCTTGCAATCCTTCCTCTTTTTTTATCGCCAGCTGGTTGAACCAACTGCCGTTGCTGTGCCGTTTGCAGGTCGCTGGCTTGACCTCCTGACCTCCAAGTCGCGTAGGCAGCTTTCAACCGGCGCAATCGCTGGCGGGGGAGCACCCGCGTGACGACTCCCGAACAGTGCCGCAGGTGAGGGAGGGCCTCAGGTTGTCGTTGGTGTCTGCCGTCTTTCACTGCCAGACAGTCATAAGAAGCTGTCTCCTCTTTGTAAGGGGAGTGGGATGGTGAGCCATGGAGCTCTTGGATTGATCGGCTTGTTGATCACGCGAAGGGAGGAGTGGGGTACCCGAAGACCTTTGCACGAGGGCTCCCCTTAGTTACCCTTTGCAGACTAACGAGAATTACGGTGGCAACAAAGCAGCTCGGGCTTTGCGTGCATACGCTTACTCTTGCCCATGCCTGTGTCGGATGCCTCCCACAGCTCGTGATTCGTTTGCTCGTCTCCTCTTCCTTAGTCATCCTGCTCATTGGCCTGTAAATGTTTCGAGCGTGCGTCAGGAGACGTCGTTTTGGCCTCTGCACGCAGTGCTTCCTTGCATCTACTGTGCGATAATGCTCTGTGCCGTGATTGGTTGATGCAATGCGGGCCGGCGGACCATTTGATGCCACCAACAAGGTCACAAGGGGATCCGTCCCGCTGCGTGAACCCAAACAAAAACACTCTAATTTTTTGCTGATGGTCCGGCGCACGCTGTGTGCATTAGCCCCCCTTTTTTTTTTTCGTTGCGTGTTAAGTGAGCTTTATTTCCGATTACAGCACTACACCTGCATGAACGTTTGTGGCGACTGCTCTGCATTTTCTTCCCATGTCTCTGCAGGAGGCAGAGAAGAATGGCAAAGTTGATGGTGATGAGCCCGTGAAGAGTCTGCACACTATCGTTGACAAGTCGTCGACTCTCAGCTACAACTAAGTCAACATTAATCATGACAACAGCGGCAACAACTATGACGATGCCGCACATGGACGCTGTGGACTACACTGAGCGCTGGAGTTGCCCTCGCGGCAAACGTAGCCGCAGCCGACGATGCTGCTACTGGCAGTAACAGAAATACGGAGCCTCACTCCCCCCATTTCGTCCCTGTCGTTCCTCCCTTGCTCCCCTGGCCGCGAAATGGACGGCATTGGCGATGATGATTGGGCGGAGGTGGACGGACAAGCGATAGTGGGAACGTGCCCTGACATGTGCCCAGGTGAGGTGTTATTGTGGATGCTGCTTCAAACATTTTTTTTTGCAAACGTTTGCCGCGCAAGTGTGTCCAGGTGGAGGGGTGAGCAGTCAGAGCGCGCATATGTGCTGTGCCTTTGTGTCGTGCTGTGTTGTTTGTGTAGGCTCTCTCAAACCACGTCAATGCGGAACGCTCTGCTCTTGAATATAAATCCACTTTGTATGGGAAGGTGGAAAGTGGTGCTTGACCCCCACGTCTGAGTGATTTAGTGTTGCTTCTGTGTGATGTGTTCGCCATGGTGCAGCGTCTGAGAGGGCGATGCGGGAGAGGAATGGCTCTCTCAGCACTTTTGAACAGCTTCCTGGAAACAGACGTCGGACAGATGCCAGCCTTGCAGTGAAAATGGTGAGTGCAGAAGTCCATTTGTAAAGGAAGCGGGAGGCAGGGGTTGGGTAAGGTATGGGGGAGCTGCTGTAACAGCCTCAGTCATAGTTTCGTTGAGGTTGCATTGTGCTTTCCTTGGTCGTTCACCAGACTGACATTGTATATGATGTGATGCATTGTCATAAATCATGACGCATTGTGATGAAATGAGGTGTGCCTACCACCTCCACTTGACCGACTCTCCTGTGCTCACTGCTGGTGCTGCTGCTTCCGTCTGTGCTATGGGCTGCCCTGGGTTTCCATGCAGTACACGCGCATGCCGGAGACGGACCCACAGCTCATCCGGCCGCTGCCGGTGCTGCAGCGCACCATGTTGCACCTCACATTGCTCCTCGACTGCCCATACCCTCCGTGCTCGTCAACCAGTGAGACGAGACACAGCGATGGAAAGAATGCAGGGGTGTGTCGGGGACAAGCGGCTTCATTGGCAACATTGCGGTCAACACCCAACTCACTGGTTCTGCTGCCGTCTACTTCACACGGGCCATCGTGTTCGGTGCAAGGAGAGTTGGAGCAGCTTCTGTCACTGCACGCCTTTCTTTGGGACCGCATGAGGGCCGTCCGTGTGGACTTGCGCATGCAGCGGCTGACTGGCGCGGCAGTCGTGCGAGTGTACGAGACCATTGTGAGTGTTTGGTGGTGAAGTGCGGTGCCCAATAGCCTTCCCTTACCCTCTGCTTCTGCTCTTTATTCTCTGTGATTTTGGTGGCCTGTGGACGTGACTTTTTCCCAAACTTCATGAGTTCCAGTAGTTGGTTCATCTGCTTGCTTTGAGGCTTCCCGTCTGTCCACCTGGCTACTCAAGGACATTGTGAGCTTTGAAGGGCATGTCAGGAGCTTTCACCTCCAACTTGTTTGTGTTGAGAGGAAGACTTTTATGGTGGTCGAGCGTTGCCAAGCCTTTTCCAGCCTGTCTCGCCTCCTCTCCAAACACCCACTCACTGGCTCTGTTCTCTGCTTTTGTTTCTGTGCTTCTGCAGATCCGGTTTCACATTCTGGCGTCGTATGAGCTCTCACAGCTGGCTCCCACAAAGTTTGCCAACCGCAACCGCCGATCTCCACCTGCCCACGTCTTTGATGCTCACCTCAACCACGAGCAGACTGTGAAGGCCTGTGCTGAACTCCTTTCGCTCTATGACCACCTCCGACAGAATGACAGCCCACGGAAGCAACAGACGCACAGTGGTTCGCTGATGTCGGCTGGCAATGACGTGCCTGACCCAAAAGAGTGGAGTGGTGTTGCCCACTCTAATGAGCCGGAGTTCAGAGCCTACCACCTCCTCCTCACCGCCTCCCCCTCCCTCGGTGCAGACCCAGCAGACCTGGTCCGGCAGCTGGCGGCTCTAGACCCAAGGGTTTTGCGGAGCCCAGAGGTGGCCTTCGCAAGAGCAGTGATTCGAGCCCTCCGCACGGACAACTTTGCTGCTTTTTTCCGCCTGGCGTCTGAGGCCACCTACCTGCAGGCGTGCGTCATGCACATGGCTGCCCCTGGGGTTCGAACACGTGCCTTCTTGGCTGCGTATGCTGCCACTGGCAAGGACCAGCGCCTTCCTCTGGAAGTGCTCCAGCGGTGGCTGAGGGAAGACGGTGAAGATGTGGCTGGTTTGGTGGAGCACTTCGGTCTTTCCGTATCTGTGGAAGGAGGATGGGAGGATGTGCAAGATGGTGATGGGTGTGGAAACTTCTATGTGGTGAAGACTGGAGCACAGCTTGCAGCGCCGAGTGAACCTTTACCCTTGGGCAGGTGGATTCTTGCGGATACAAAGAGAAGCAACACCATCGTCGACGATGTGAGGGGATGACACAGCAGAAGTGCGTACTGTTGGTACGTTGGATTTCGGCTGACATACTATCTGATGGTGTTGACTGTTGAAGAGACATGTGGTCGCTTGAGGACAGCATGGAGGGCTATGACGCCGGAACTGACTGGGGACCAATACAGGAAAAGAACTGGGAGCACAAGAGAAATTTGGTGTATCTGGACGGCTCTACCAGTCTCAGTGTCAACTGTCAATCCGCCCGATGCTACTGACTGCGGTTTTAGGGCAAGGGCCGTTCCCCGAATGCAGGGTGGAGAGGAGGCAGAGACGGCTCTTACCTGGCGAGAGATGTGACCAGCGATAGGTGGAGGGAGCTGCTGTACACATGTCGTTGATGAAGGGGCGTGTGGCTTGCCGGGTCTGCATCTCGCAAGAGGTAAGGCTGCCTCTCGTTCTTTCCACTTTTTTCTGACAGCCTGAGTGACATCATGCATCACTGCAGAACTGGTTGCCTGACTGTTGAATCCGTTGTCTGATTCAGACAGACTCTTCCTTGGGCACTGGCACTCTCATGCCCAGCTATGGATGGGCATGAGAAAAGCTGTTCTGTGCTCTTGCCTGCGGCTTCTGCTGTGGGTATTGGTTGGTGGGTGGTTGGGGGGGGGGGCGCGAAGGAATCGAGCAAGAAGGGAGTGAGGGTGTGTGATGACTTCAATTAGATGTCTGATGGCGCGAATGCTGCTGCCTGAGGCAGTCGGTGTCTTGCGCCGCTGACGCACAAACCATTGAGGCAATATCCATTCACTTGTCTGACTCCCCCTCTCCCATATCCCTCAGTGAAGCCCCCATTCAAGGGGACTAGTTGCACCATTCCCTCGACCGCTTTCTGCTGGCTTCTTTCCTCTTTCTCTCTGCTGTGCTTTTTCTTGTGCCTTCAACCTGGTCTCCCCGGATCTTCCCCCACGCATCTTGACGGTCATAGATTTGGGGTCTTTGCAAAAGTCATGTGATGAAGAACCAATACTGCAACAATGTGAAGAGCAGCCACACGTGGACTGTCTTCTTCTGAGCGCAATGGTTTAAGTCTCTGATGACAAACTGCACAAGTGCACCACTGTAAACACCGCACATCCTCCATTGTGGCTGTAACCTGTGGTTGCCGCCATGCACTGTGCACTGGATCCCATGCACCGTGTGTGAGGTCCCTCTGTCCCTTCTGGCCTTTGGCGCCTACTCGAACACTCTTCCCATTAGCTCTTACTACTCACTTGTCCTTGAATGTCTTCACGTTTGTTTTCTTCCTCGCCCTCTCACTTATTATCCTTTACCCTCCAACAATCTTTCTTCTGCGGTGATGACCGTGATTGGTATCAGACTTTTGAGGCAGGGCCTACTCACCTTGTCCATGATCTGCCAAATATCATTTATTTATACGCTAATCTGAGCAGAAGCAGTCATATCCTAGAGCATGTTTCAGTGTGTTGTGTAAATTGCCTTTCTTGAGCCGAGAACCTCCTTCTGCCTGTGTGAATGTTGACGTGCGGCNCACCACTGTAAACACCGCACATCCTCCATTGTGGCTGTAACCTGTGGTTGCCGCCATGCACTGTGCACTGGATCCCATGCACCGTGTGTGAGGTCCCTCTGTCCCTTCTGGCCTTTGGCGCCTACTCGAACACTCTTCCCATTAGCTCTTACTACTCACTTGTCCTCGAACGTTTGTTTTCTTCCTCGCCCTCTCACTTATTATCCTTTACCCTCCAACAATCTTTCTTCTGCGGTGATGATCGTGATTGGTATCAGACTTTTGAGGCAGGGCCTACTCACCTTGTCCATGATCTGCCAAATATCATTTATTTATACGCTAATCTGAGCAGAAGCAGTCATATCCTAGAGCATGTTTCAGTGTGTTGTGTAAATTGCCTTTCTTGAGCCGAGAACCTCCTTCTGCCTGTGTGAATGTTGACGTGCGGCTATGATTAAATCATTTATTCCTCGTACTGAGAGGTGGTCCCTTGCGGTTCACCCTGACTGACCTGAACTCTGTTCATCACCCATAGAATATGAGCCGCCTTCTGTGTGATTTTCAGACCATGACCCTCGTCTGTACATTTTGTAGACACCTGTTCTTCTATTGGTTGGATTGGATCATCCGCAATCCACATTCCTTCTGTCTCGTTTTCCCTAGTCCTTGGCCACAGTTTCCCGGTGCATTGGAGGTTTTCTTTTCAGCAGAATGTTGTTTCTCTGTCTCATCCTGCCAGCCATAACCTCCACACAACACACGCCTCACTGCTTCCCCTGCCTGTCTGCCTGTGCTGCCTGCTGCTGTGGTAGAGGCAGTTGGGGGGGCTGCTGCATGACAGCAGTCCTTCTACTGCCATCTGTCATGTCAGCATCAGCTGCAGCAGCAGCAGGTGTGTCTGCGGTGGTGGCAGCGGCCAGACAACCGTAGATGTGCCTTCCACGGAGGGAGCAAGCGCTTCAGTGTGCTCTGTCTACTATTCGGCACCTTACAGCCACAAAGTTTTCCTGCGCCTTCTTTCTCTACCATGTGTTTCTCATTCTCTCCCTTTTGTGGGGCTCCATTAGGAGGGCATGCCATGCCTCCCCCCCCCCCCCCCCCCCCCCCCCCCCCCCCCCCCGTCCCTCTCCCTCCATGTTGTCACTTCCTCACCTTGTGGTCAAGTAATTTTCTTCTCAGTCCCGTACCTGTCTCACTCTACTTTCCTCTGCAAAAAACCCTTCTCTTGGAAGGGGAGGCCATGTTCTGCTGCTTCTCTCAATTCTGTCTGTCTCTTTGACCCTTGTGTCCGTGATGTTCCTTTGCAGGCTGTGTGGTTTGGCACCTGGAATATGGGCAGAAGTGGTGAAGGGCCCCAACAAACTATCAGCTCTACTGCAAGATCCTGCCGCTCATGCTTGGAATGATTTCTTAACACCAAATCTACGCATGATGTGTTGATGCCGAAGGTTGGAGCTTGTTGATTCATCAAAGCCTCTGTGTCTACGGCCTTGCCCTGTGTGGTGAGTTTTAGAGCTTGCAGGCCCCTGTGTGCAAGCCACGCGGTGTGTGTGTGTGCTGTGCTTGTGTGGGAATGAATGTGTGACTGTTTGACTGAATTCTACTGCCTTCATGGTTAACGGTTTGAGTAGATCTGTGTGTCATTTCTCCTGTCCCTTGTCACTCACAAGCACAGGCATGCAATGCTGAAGGCGCATTCTGTTTTTCTTGGAAGGGATGTGATGAGACACATTCACACACCGTTACCACGCTGAATACTATGTGGCAAAAGCTGCACATTGTGACGACCCAGCAAGAGGCTGTTTCTGATCCCTTCCAAGAAAAAAACATGCATCTGCTTGTGCAACCGCGTTGATGTGTTCCCCTCTCTCCCCTGCATCGTGTATACCTTCAGTGCAGTGCAGCTGCATTGGTCTGTTTCTCATATCATGTCGTTTGTCTAGATATCTCATCTTCTGCACTTCTGAACCTGTCTCCCTTGCAAGGGCTTTGACGAGGACAGGAGACGAGTTGAGTGAGACCGGTGGGGGTGATGACTGCAGCTTGGTCCGTGTTTTGAATGGCCCACTGTGCCAAGTGCCGAAAACTCTGCTGCGCTCTTTGCCTAACTGACCCACCCTCTCACTCACCCTCACTAACCCTCGATACTCGTGATCAGTGCAAAAAGTGTGGGCCAGGAATTGGTACACATGCCAATGCAGGGGCCTTTTGTGGGCTGTTCTCTGAGGAGTTTCCATCTTTCACTCTCTTGTAGAATTTTATTTTAGCAGACCTCGCTTGCAGACGAGATGGTGGTGCTTCTCTTTGTCATCCCTTTGCCCTGGTTTTTCATTGTCTGATTTTCTCAGAATCCTGGGTGGCACCCTACAGTGTGGAATGATGATTGCAGATTGGTCCGTGTTTCTGATGGCCCTCTGTGGCCACGTGCCGATTACTCTGCTGCACTTTTGCCTGTTGACTGACCCCACGTGCAATCGTGTGGCTTAGTCTGCGTTTGCATTCTGTAGTATGTATGGTTTTTGAGATAGGTGGCAACACAATCATGAGATCCCTGATCTTTTCATGCTTGACTGGATGGAGTGCTGGCAGCATGATGGATGTCTGTTGTGACTGGCACCACATGTAGTGATATTGTGCAGGCTTGTGTTTGGTTGCAGAGCTTTTTGTAAGCCCCTTGGTGGTTGATTGTTGATTGTATGTGGCTTGGCTTGGTGTGCAGGACGTGTGACGTGCTGGTGGGCGTTGGGTTGGACTTTGAAGTGCACCAGCCTCTGCAATAACTTTCTTGAGGAAGGAGAAGCTACTTTTGTCCAGTGTGCGGTGATGTGCATCTTCCAAGCACTTGGAGTTGCTTCCCTCTGCCCATCTTGGCAAGTGCAGATGCTGGGTGGAGGAAGTGATGCTGCCCAGCTTGTTCATCTCCACGATACAGCTTGTTCATTGCGACTGACATCTGATGTTGATTTCGAAGGTTGAAAAGCTGATTACATGCTAGCGTTTTCACAGCTGGAGCAGCTGACATGTGAAGGTTTACAAACACTGATGCTTAGTTGAAACATCAAACTAGCGAAGGATACTAGTCAGAAATGACAATGAGCCAGGTGACTGTCATTGCCATGCACATTTCTGCCTTCAAAAGTCGGCAACAGAATTCCACAACTGCAACACACTCTGACCAGACAGATCTGAATGGAGAATCCCATGTGCAATTGACCATCAAGAGATGTGTGGAAATATTACCATCGTCGAGAACTCGTGAGAAGTGATGATCTCACTTG
>SZWC01003244.1:139543-149919 GCA_023375785.1 Penium margaritaceum
AATGGGGCTGGAGGGCTGGTATGGGGTTGGAGGTGTGGGTAGGGGTGGGTGAGATGCATTTTTCTGAGTTTTTCTTCCCACCCTCTCGCTCCTTGGTTAATGGAAAACCAGGACATTCATTCCATAAAATTTTTGCTGGATAAATTTTCTCTGAACATCGTGATCACAAATTCTACATTGCTGCAGAATTGTGAAAACAAAGTTGGACACGAAAACAGAGTCCTCAGAATACTTGCAAATGACTGGAGGATATTTTTTGTATGTACTGCAACAACACACCTGAAACAAATCTGCTGCAATTCTGGCAAGCATAAGGCCGTTGGATCGAGGCCATGTCTCTCTTGCTCGCTTGCTATCCCAGACCCCCCCTCCACCCTCCTTCCGATCATCACTCTCACATTTTCTCCTTCTTTCCTTACCTCCCTCGTCCTACCACCCCCATCCCTCCCTTTTTCCCTCGCCCGTTTCCCCTCTACTTCTCCTCTACAAAGACTAAATGCACGCACCTGGAGCACGTACGCTGCGACACTACGGAAGCAGGAGGCCATGGGTTTGCCGTTGACGCGGATGTCGCCTCTGAGGATGCGCGGGTCGATGCGCGCCCCCACAGCGTCGAGCAGCGTTGACTTGCCGCTGCCGGAGGGCCCCACCACCGCCAGCACCTCGCCCGGATGCGCTTCCATGCTCACCCTGTCCAGCACCGGCTGCGTTCCCTTGCCCAGTGGCTGCGTGTGGGGACAAAAAAGACGGAGGGACGGGGCACCAGATGGAAAAAGCACTGGAGAATTCATCTTTGACTCATCTGTGACTTCATTTGGAGAACCTCGGGGATGAATGATAGTCCCGTTGTAAGAGAATAGGCGCCTCTTCATGTGGTGACTGCATTTTTGGTTTTTCAGGCACGGGAAGCACTCCCTTTTACACATAACTGTAAGTGTGCGGCACACACAGGCGAAGAGAGGAGGACGGGAAACACCTAGGAGTGGGAAAGAGTTGTTGAATTGTCTTTCTGTTCAACGAGCAAATGGGAGACAAGGGAAGGTGGGATGAGGAGTAGGAGAAAGTGGTCTGGCAGGAGGATTCTGACAGCCAGGGTGATGTGAGAGGGATGAAGGGGATGATAGTGCAGAAGTGGTGGAGGAATTTAAAGTGGAAGAGGAGGATGGGGAGGAGGAAAAGGAGGTGGAGGAGTGGGAGGAAGGAAAAGAGGAGGAGGAGGAGGATGAGGAGGAGGAGGAGGAGGAGGAGGAGGAGGGGGGGGGGAGGGGAATGACAAACGAAAGGTTTTGACAACTCAGATATGCGCAGAAATTGGAAGCTCCATACTTCCTGTAGTCTGGAGGAACGCCTCATCAATAGAAATATTTCACAAGGAATGGAAATGGAACAGAAGGTATCCAGAACCCACGACTTCCCTGTGCGATGACTGACCCTCCAAACAACACTATTGGGAAAAGCTCTGGGATGATCCAAGGCATGGATATGGTCTGTGGCATTCTGACCTGGTACACAAGGTTGGACACGGTGAGGGTGTAGGCAGGCAGCCAGTTCTGCAGCGACAGCTCGTCGTGCGCCAACTTGCCACCACCGCTCCCGCCGTTGGCGGCACCAGCAGCGGACCCGGAGAAAGGATCCGACGCCAGGGGCGTGATCGACTGCGGCACAGAGAACAATCCTTCTTCCTCCCCCTCCGCCTGACGCGTGGCATGCTCCGCGTTCATCTCCCCCAGACCAAAGCACAAAAGCTGCCTGCTGTTGTGCCTGCTTCGGCCACCTGCTGCACCAGCAGGCAGAGCAGCGGAGCCACCGGTAGCAGCAGCAGGATGTCCGGACCCAGACATCGGCTCAGACCCGGAGTCAGACACAGGCCCAGTGGCAGTAACGGGTGCTTGCGCACCAGCAGGGATGGAAGAGGCATTGCTCTCCCTCCTGACGACTGAGGTCATAAGCACTCCAGCTGCCGTTGCAGCAGGCGAAGTCTGGCCCAGCCGGCGCTGCTGCTGCCGCCGCAGCCTCTCCCTCCGTTGCTGCAAGCGTATGGCTCCTACCGGCACTCCCCAAGGGTGGGCCGCTCCTCCTCTCACGCGCGTACCCCCTTCTTCCGGTGCAGAGGAAATGTATCCGGAGCTTGACCTCACTCCAGCCCTCAGCATGGGCTGGACAGCGAGGACGGGCGAGGGAAGAACAGGGGAAAGAGGAGGCGAGGGACTACGCTGGGGCCTGTGAGGACCTCTATCTGACAGAGTCGGGCTAATCCCATCCATCCTACTCACTTTCTCCCCTGTTGCTCGCCCTGCAGTTGCCATTGCTGCTGCAGCTGATGCACCAGCAGATGGACCAGCTGAGATACCTGCTTCTCTCCTAACTGGGGCAGCGGAGTCATCGCAGTCGCTGGAAGGCAGCACGGGGTCCATGCTTGACCGCTGTGCCCTGGAAGGAATGACAATTGTGGGGGGCTCAGTCGGTCCCCCAGGCGGAAGGTAGCCCAGCTCACTTCCACATGCTGCAGTCGCACCCCCTCGTGCTCTGGAAGGACCGGCAATCGCGGGGAAATCGCTACGGCCTGCTGCGGCCAGTGCCAAGGGGCTGACTTCGCTAGCCACCACAGCCCCTCGTGCTGAGGTTGAAATTGAGGGTTGCCGAGGAGATCGAGGGTTGCTTCTCCTGCTGCTCCTCACTCTACTGGGTCGCGCGGAGCCCTGCCCCGCGGAGTCAATCTCGAGTGACAGGTAGTCGTCGTCGTCTCCCCTTGGCTCGTCCTCGTCCGCCGACTGATACTGCTCTTCTATCTCTGAAGTCCACACCGAGAAGGAAGGAGGCCTTCCGGAAGCCGTTGCTGCTGCAGAAGAAGAATGCAGCGGCTGGCCTTGGTACTGTGGCAGGGCCTGCTGCTGAGGCTGCTGCTGGTGTTGCTGCTGATGGTGCTGGTGCTGTTGCTGCTGCCGCTGCGCATCAAGGGGCTGCTGTTGCTGCTGCTGACGCTGGTACTGTCTGACCAGTGGAGAGTGGGAGGTGCCGGGAGAAGTGCTTGAGCTCCTCCCGCGTGAGTCACCGCCGCCATAGGAGGCCATGCCGCACACCTCACTTCTTGACGTCCCCTCGATTCGCTCAGCTCGGCTTGTGCCTTGTGTTTTGGTCGGCTGAGATTGCAAGCTCCAGAGAGCGATGGGCAAGCACTGTGCACGGAAGGTGCTGTGCTGAGACACTTCCTTCACAAAATGTTCAGCACGTTCCCACAAAGCGCTGCGGCTGCAGCCTGAAGTTCCAGAGCCTGGACTTCAGACCCCAGAGGTCAGTTTCTCTGGGACTCAGAGAAACTGACCTGGAACTTCCTAGCCATCTTGAGCTCCCGGAGCCTCCGACCTGGAACCTGCGCTGGCTGACACTGCATGTGCGGAGATCAGCCCCCCACGCAGAGCTGGCAGAAACATCGACTAGAAAATGGCGTCATCATCACACTGCATTGACGTCACAGTGCATGGTGGCATGGTTGCCTTTGTGCTTGCTGTGGTTGATCCATCCATGGGTTGGATCACTTTGCCTGCCCATCCACATAAAGATGTCCTGACAGAGAACAGTTTGGGCCGGCTGAGTGGCCACTCATGGCCGGGGAAAAAAATTTCACATCCACCCCCAAAACCTTTTCCCACTCCCGTCTTGACATGCCCGCCACAGGTACTCCTTGGTTCCGTCACAGTGCAGGGTTTGCACACTGCATGCATGGCGGTCTTCCTAGTGCTGGGAGGGAGGGAGGCGATTGGCCGCCTTTGCCTTCGCCTCGGGCGGAGGAGATTCCAGCACGGGTGTTGCTCGCCTGCTGGTCGTGGAGCAGAGGCGTGTGGAGGAGCATACGCGTGCTGCTGACAACGGCATACGGCATGCGATTGCAAAGAAGTATGTGGACGAGCATGCTGTTCCATCCAACACAGCCCACGCATGCGCAGATTTGCAGATCTGCAGATTTACAGATTTACAGGCTGTGGACGGGTCACATTTTCGCCTGGATAACGGCGCCTGAGCGTGTGTGTGTGTGCATCGTATTCCCTTGCTGTTGTGCGCTAAAGGGAATAAGGTAACCTTCACAAGGTCGTTTCAAGCGACGGCGTCGCCGCTGTATTTGGTTCAGCCCCCGGGAGTTAGACAAGGAAGCTGAGGTGTCAGTTCTGCACCGCACCGCACCTCTTGCTTCATTCAAGAGCGATGGGTGTTTTGCAAAGTAACTTCGAGTCCCGGAACAGACGATCCATTTCGTGGGGGAAATAACGCCGGGGACTTCCGGGAAGGTAACGACGGAGCTGTACGACACGCATCGTGAAACGCGGGTACGCCGCGTGTGCCTGTTTCTCCAGAAGACGACAACGCTGAACTGTCCGTTCATCCACGCGAGGTGTTGGCGTGGATGAACGGACGTCGGCGGAGAAACCGATGCCCGCAGGGACACCTCCAGCCTGGAGGCTCCAGCTGTCGGCCGAAGATTAGCTCGCGCCAGGCATGATTGGCTTGTCTGCGAGCGAATGCTGCCTGACGCGATTTCCTCGGAGGGAGAAAAGCAGCCAACACTGCAAGTCGCAGTCCGCAACGCTGCCAGCGTTGCAGCGTTGCAGCCTGCTGCTCTCCACCGCTGCGACGCCTCCAACCAACGCTGCACTGCGCTGCATGTCGGGAGACGGGGCATCGAGTGCAACTACCGACGGCACTGCTCGCGTTTGTCGTCGTGGCCTCCCACGCGAAGGCCTCGACAAACGCGAGATCGCTGACCCCAAGAAATGCTGTTGGTAGGCGTATGGACGACACGGCATGGTGTCTCTGTGTGTCTCTGTGAGTGTGGGTGTGTGTGTGTGTGAGTGAGTGAGGCACCGTGTTGGTGTGCGCTTTCGTTTCCCCGCAGGAGAACGAGGAGCAAGGCGCGAGGTTGAGAGAGGAAGGAAGGATAGATTTTGCGCCGCAGCTGCCTCCTCGAGATTCGCGCGACAAGGCACAAGCCAAGCAACAAGCGACATGCGCGCCAATGGTCGGGTTGTGGGTTGGCTTGCAGATGGTGGTTGGTGATGGTGGCATGGCACCACCATCACCATCCACCCATTCTGCACTTGCCAGCCCTTTGAAGATGGCGTCGTTTCGAGAGGCTGTCCTCCAGCCCCTCCCTGAGGATGGCCTCAGCCTTCCGACATCACAGTGACGTCACATCATGACCGTGGCAAGGTCATGGCCATCGCACATGGACCACAGGCCTCGGACCATGAGCGCAGCCATGACCAATGGATGAACCGCCCACCCGTGCCGTGCGATGGCTCATCGGACGGCCTCTGGATGCCATGACCATGACCCTGATGATGGTGATGGAGATGGTCAGTGGTGTCCATGCTTCCCACAGTCAACTGGCGCTGCGCTCTCGCCTGGACGATCGCTGCAATCCAGCAGCGCTCGCTCCGGTCGAGAAGCTCGCCAAGAAGCGTGGTGTTGAACTGTCACATTCACCTGCATTTGTCCTAGTTACTCTCCCCAGAAATATGTGCGCCAGTGTGGTTCTCCACTTTGGCAGAGTTTTGGCGGAACAGTTGTGGGATTGCATGGTCCTCCAAGAATGCCCATGACCAATGCATCACATATAACCTAAATTGATTTGGCTGTGGAAAATACCCTGGGTTTTCCATGCATACTGGATCCTCATAAAGTTGTGATGTAGTTGTTTCATGACACTCCCTCACAACCTATAGAATGCCACAGTGAATGGAAGGGGGCATATGGGCGCGGCTTGGTACAATTTCATGGTATATTTCAGTGATGGAACACAGAAAATACCTAACTCACATGTCGTCCTCTGTATTGCAATAGACAACCTTGCATCCAATGAACATAAAAAAAGAAATCAACACACGTAATCCGCACCTCAAAACACTGAATCCACACCTTAAAGACAGAATAGATGGATGCACTCTCAACATGATTATTGTTAACCGCTAATGATTATGTGTGTCGTGCTTGCGCATCATGTTGAAATCACATTTTCACCTAGGATGCAAACGGCACATGCACATCGCATAATCGTCATCATATGGACAAAGGTACGTTGAGAAAGAAACTGAATCCAACAGCACGCTCAATACCCAGGATCCCTCAATCTTGTTTGGATGACCTAAGAAACCCAAGTGAGAGCCAACAACAGTTCTCGCTACCATAAAATCGAATAAGAGCAAGTCAAGACACATTAAAAAATTTGACACAAACTGCAAGCCAGAAACTCAAGGGCCAATTGGAAGAATCATTAGGACTCTTTGCTTGAAAGAAGAATCATCACAAGAAGCCACTTTGAAGTACAAGCCCAACGATCATGAAAAGTCACGAGCACTACCCTCATTACTAGAATCAACTATGAGAGTGCAAGTGTCGTCGGAAAAACTGAACAAGTGAAGCATGCACTTTCCCATACTTGTCGCAGTGTTGTAGGCATTCGCGAATCCAGCCAGCCAGCTTCTTTGCAAGAGGTGACGAGCTATATCGGGAGTCGATGAGCAAAATAGCAGCGTAGTCACCTGCGTGCCGAATCGCACGACCTGCTCACGCACAAAGTGCACTTGTTTGTTGGTATCAACAGAAGAGACGGAATGGAGTGTTCTTTTGTTTGAGGAGCTGGAAGAAGAAGTGGGGTTCGCACTCCCCAAGGGGCGGCAGGGGGGCTTTGAAAGGGCACATAACGAGGGGTTGGAAGCCAACAGAGTGAGAGCAGCAGCTACTCTGAAAAATTCCTGTGTGAAGTAAACTGAAAAAACGGAACATCCCCGTTGACTTCACCGTTCTGAGTGCAAGTCACACAAGGACGGCATGATGCAAGGCCATACAGAGCCCATGGCCTGTTTGACCATGTCTGCTAGAACCATTCATCGGCATGTAACAAGGCTGGCACACATGCTCTGTGCAACAGCCTCCACGAGTGGTTCTCCTCCAACAGCAAAGCAGATGTGTGCGAAAAACTCAAGCTGCCTTCACAGCAAAGCAACGGGCTGTAGACAGTGTCAGGGTGTGCCAGAGCTGGTTGTCACACTCCGAGGGGAGGATCTCCTGGTGACACAGGAGCTAGTGCTACAGGGGGTGCAGGGCCTCCTGCCGCCCCAGGAGGAGAGACCAGCACTCCTGAAGTCAGACATCACAATAGCATGGGAGGCTCTAGAGGGCTTCACATGGGAGCGGCTGGGGGGTGCGATACAGATAGAGGGGGGCAGATTTGAGAGGATGGCACAGACACCATCGGTGCTGGCGCGCCTTTACGGAGAGGCCCGCCGCGGGGTAGGTCATCTCCTCCAGCGCTGTTGCTCCTGGGTTCTTCAGCCGGACCTTCCGCCCGGAGCCCTCTGCAGCAGGTGGATACTCCTCCTCCACTTCCAGGTGCTGCTATGTCGAGTGCCCTCCTTCGAGGAGCAGCTGGGGGACCCCGCCTTTTCATCAGCCCCACACAGACCGCTCTGGCGCGGTCGGCGGACTAGCTCCCGCGGCCAGGCCTACCCTGACCTTCGCTCCGTCGACAGCGTCGTCCTCGAGCGCTGCGCCCGTTTCGAGGCAGGCGATTGGGCNCGGACCTTCCGCCCGGAGCCCTCTGCAGCAGGTGGATGCTCCTCCTCCACTTCCAGGTGCTGCTATGTCGAGTGCCCTCCTTCGAGGAGCAGCTGGGGGACCCCGCCTTTTCATCAGCCCCACACAGACCGCTCTGGCGCGGTCGGCGGACTAGCTCCCGCGGCCAGGCCTACCCTGACCTTCGCTCCGTCGACAGCGTCGTCCTCGAGCGCTGCGCCCGTTTCGAGGCAGGCGATTGGGTGGGGCTTTTGGATGAGGCCTGTGCCTCAGTGCGCCCCGCCCAGCGGGCTTGGGTGGCGGCCCGCCCATTCACGCGATAGGCGGCGGCAGAGCAGGGTGAGGAGGGGGTGAGAGCACGCGAGTGCGCGGCCAGTATGGTGCATGCTGGGGCTTTATCGAGGGCGATGCAGCATTTTGAGGGGCGTCCACCAGCAGCAGGCACGGCCACGACTTTGGCTGCTCTCAGAGAGCGGCATCCACCCGCCACGGTGCCCATCCCGGCATGGGTCCGCTCCTTCACGACACCAGGGGGTGGAGCGGCTGGGGTGACGGAGGAGATGATGGAGGAGGCGCTGCGGGACGCGCCTCGGGGCTCTGCAGCAGGTCCCCTTGGTCTCACTATGGACTTGCTCCGTGACCTAGCCTTGGACTCACCGGCATGCATGGAGGGCGTGGGAGGGGTCATACGAGGTATGCTAGATGGGGCCATGCCGGCAGAGGCGGCGACGTGCATGGGTCGGAGCAGACTCATCCCTATCTTGAAGGGAGCTACTGAGGCGGAAGGGGTCCGGCCATTGGCGGTTGGGGAGGTTTGGGTCCGGCTCGCTGGCCGACTCCTCCTACGGGACAGGAACCGCTTGCACCGAGCACTTCGGCCTCACCAGTTCGGCGTAGGAGTTTCGGAGGGGGCGGGGGTGCTGGTTCGTGGGGTGCGTGCCATCCTCTCGGCCAACCCTGACTTTTGGCTGCTTCGGCTCGACGTCCGCAACGCCTTAAACAAGGTGGAGCGGGCANGAAGGGGTCCGGCCGTTGGCGGTTGGTGAGGTTTGGGTCCGGCTCGCTGGCCGACTCCTCCTACGGGACAGGAACCGCTTGCACCGAGCACTTCGGCCTCACCAGTTCGGCGTAGGAGTTTCGGAGGGGGCGGGGGTGCTGGTTCGTGGGGTGCGTGCCATCCTCTCGGCCAACCCTGACTTTTGGCTGCTTCGGCTCGACGTCCGCAACGCCTTAAACAAGGTGGAGCGGGCAGCGGTGTTTGAGGCGGTGCGAGATCGGGGTCTTGGCATGTGGATTCCGTTCCTACGACAGTTCTACACCATCCCGACGCAGGTGCTCTTCTTCGGTGTCAGCGCACCGGCGGTGCTGGAGAGTGCCCGAGGTGTAGGCCAGGGAGATCCCCTAGGCCCTGCCTTGTTCGACCTTGCTCTTGCACCAGTGCTCGAGGCAGGTTCCCATGTGCTGACGCTGGCACGGGGGGAGCGTCGAGGCCATGGGGGCCTATCAGGACGATGCGACGGTGACCCCCCCCCCACAGCCCCTGGCGGCAACCTTCTCCTCCATGGTTGCGGCAGCGGCACTACGTGGCCTACATATCCAGCCACGGAAGTGCCTCCTACTGCGGCGGACGGAGGCGGAGGTGCCCCAGGTGCTCTCTGGGCTTCCTTGTCGATGGGACGGTGTGGTGCTGCTGGGGTGCGCGATGGGCGACACAGTTTTCCAGGCAGCGTGGGCAAAGCGATGGCTACAGGAGCAGTTGCGAGGTCTGCCGCAGGTGAGCCGGATGGAGGAGGTGCCGGCGGCTATGACCTTGCTCCGACTGTGCATCATCCCCTGGGTGGACTTTTGCGTGCGGGCGCTCCCGCCTGAGGAGCATTGGCTGGAGATTCTGCACCGCTTCGACCAAACCATTTGGGAGGCAGTACTACGCCTCCTACAGATTGCACAGGCCCAAGAGGTGGGGTCGGTGTCCTTCGAGCTACAGCGTCTGGCTCGATGGCAGTTGCAGTTGCCATTCGCCGCCGGCGGGGCTGGCCTGTAGGGGGCGAGAGACCGGGCTCCGCTAGCCTATGCCTGCTCCACAGGAAGTCTTTTGCCGGCTCTCACCAGCGAGTTCACCCCCTTCCTTTCATCGGATGGCGCGCTACAGCACTTGGCACCGGGGTGGGACCTGGTGGAGGAGGAGCTGCCCAGGCCGGTTTTTGCGACCCTACCTACCTTGGAGGCGCTGCAGCAGGGCGTACAGCCGGGGCTGTACCAGCGAATGTGCAGACAGTGGTACTCTTTTCGGCGCGAGGGGTGGATTGCGGCCGTCTGGCGTAGAGACGCTGTGGGTGCGCACAGGCGGGCCCGGAGGCATGCGCCCACCGGCGCGGCTGTGAGCGCCATGCCCACCAGCGTTGCTGGGCGACGGCGACGAGGGGCAGTGCCCTCTGGTTGCAGGCGACCCCACCCGGCCGACAGGATCGGACGTACCTGGCCCCGGCAGACTTTCGTCTTCATGCCCAGCTGTGGTTGGGCCTCCCCCTGCCCCACCTGGAGCAGGTAGGCCTTGATGGTATGGACCCAGGAGCAGTGACCAGGAGACGGCGGATTGACGGGGCCATCCAGCGCGTTCACAACGCCATCAGGGATGAGCTTGCCGACATCTTCCGCGAGCACCGGCTTTCATTTACGGTTGAGAGCGGGGGCGTGCCCCGCCAGGCAGATGGGGCGCGGGGTGAGCCACGTCCGGACCTGACGCTGTCGGACCCTGAGTCAGGCTTGACCTGGGTTCTTGATGTGACTACGGTGGATCCCCAGGGGGACAG
>SZWC01003245.1:1337-16249 GCA_023375785.1 Penium margaritaceum
CACAATCATCATGGGGAAGGAAAAAGTCAGTCGAGGGATTCCTCGACTCTTATGGAAGTGGATGCCGCGGACCAGAGAGAAACGCACATCTGCTACAACTGCAGAAAAGTTGGGCACATCGCTTGCAACTGTCGGAGCAAGCAGCACGCCAAAAATGGGGGAAGTCACAAAAAAAGAGAGTCAGAAAACGGCAAAGGGCACGAGTGAAAGGCGTGACTCTTGTCCGTGAGAAGCGATATGCGCTGAACGATCGCCCATGTGAACAGAAGATTACAAATATGGAGACTCGAAGAGCCACCACGACTACAAGTGGGAGATCTACGGGATGAAACGGTGTGGAGGTCCTATCTAATGAGTGATCACAAAATCATTCTTGGACGAGATTTCTTATACCGACATAATCCGCAGGTCGACTAGAACAGCGACGATGTCTACGTGGAGATCGACGGTGCCAGAAGACAATTTCTGTGCGTGGGACGAAAGACAAAAGCGAAAGTAGTAGAGGTGGAAGCAGCATAGGACAACGTAAGAGCCGAAAAGCAACAACCAGTGCAACCGATACCGCTCAACGTGGCCAAGTACTATATACGAAAAGAGCTTGTGCCTGGCTCATACATCTCGAGCCAATGAAAGAAGCGGAAGTGGCAGCAGCTGACTCACCAGCCTCATCTGCCTCATCAGCTTCATCGGCAACTACAAAGTTTGTGATGGTACACAAAAAGTTTGCAACACTCATCCAAGAGTTTACAAACGTCTTCCCTGACTAACTCCCAAAAACCCTACCACCTCAACGAGACATCGAACATCGCGTCGAGCTGAATTCAGGCAACCGACCCACAGTTCGAAGGGCCTAGTGGATGAGTGATCAAAGCTGACCGAGCTGAAAAGGCAGCTTGACGAGATGCTCATTCAGGGGTCCATCCGCCCATCCACGTCACTGCACGCCTCACCTATACCATTTGAAAAAAAAATAAAACTGGCAAAATGCAGATGTGCGTGGACTACTAGGCGTTGAACGACACTACCATCAAGAACCGCCACCCTCTTCGTCAAACCGATGAGCTTTTCGACCAACTCTGAGGGGCTCAAATATTCTCCAAAATCAGCTTGCGCAACGGTTATCACCAAGTTCACGTGTCAGATATTGACATGAAGACGACGGCATTACGAACTCGCTACGGGTATTTTGAGTTCATGGTAATGCCGTTCGGACTTACGAATGCCACGACAATGTTTATGGCGGACATGAACAACATTTCCGCCCGTACCTCAACGTTTTTGTCGTGGTGTACCTTAACAACATTTTGGTGTACAGCCACACTCCGGAGAATCATGATGTACATGTTCAAAAAGTTCTCAAAGTTTTACAAAGAGAGAAAAATTTCCGAAAACTGTCAAAGTACGACTTCGGTCGCCGTTCGATTGAGTTTTTGGGTCACGTCATCAATGGCGGACGGATCACCATGGATCCTAAAAAGTGGTAGCAATCGCTCATTGGCCGACACTAACCAACGTTCAAGACATTGAAGTTTCTCTTAGCTTATGCAATTACTATTGGCTCTTCGTACGGGATTACACCCTAGTGTTAGCGCCTCTCTCCAACCTCACTGGAAAAGAAAATAAGTGGCGGTGGGGAGACACAGAACAAGAAGCATTCACCCCTTTGCGGAACACTCTGACCTCAGTGCCAGCCCTACAACTAGCCGATCCAACGGTTGACTACGTCATGTTTATAGACGCTTCAGACTGAGCCATCAGTGCAGTCCTCCTGCAAGACCATGGAAACGACGAGCAACAGGTTGCACACATGTCTCAAAATCCACAAGGACCAGAACCAAACTACGCCGTACACGAGAAAGAGATGCTGGTAGCTGTACATGAATTCAAGACATGGTGATGCTATCTTGAATGCCGCCAATGCATTGTACGCACCAACCACCATGCTTGAAGATACTTGAAGGTGTGGCCGAACCTCATTGGACGTCAAACCCGATGTATGGAGTTCCTTGAATCTGGGTTGGACCACGAAATCGAGTACGGGCCAGGCAAAATCAACCGAGCCGACGCACTCACCCGCCGACCAGATCTGATGGCTGAAGCAGCAACGCTACAACTACAGCAAGATCCGTATCTGGAGTAACTGTTCTCATGAGATTACGATCAGCATGGCAGATACGATAAGGCAAAACTCTGGTTTGATGGCCCTTATTGGAGGCGACGATTTACCCGCCAAGTAGTCATTCCCCTGAACAACAAACTTCGCCATATGCTGCTCGAAGAATGCCACGACACCGGTTGAGGTGGACACTCCGGAGAGGACAAGACGTTGAAGAAGCTGGCAAAACATTATGGGTGGGACAAGATGCAATGCAACGAGGCCAACTTCTGTAAATTTTACGACATGCATGAGCAACAAGAACCCCGTCGCACGCCACCACCCAGAGTTCTGCAACTACTTCGTATATCGACGGAACCGTAGGCTGACATCTCCATGAACTTCGTCATGGGATTACCAGTCACACGAGAGGGATATGATGCAATACTCGTGGTTGAGACAGGTTTTCCAAAATGTCCTATTTTATCCCGACAACAACCACCGTCACCGCCAAAGGAAATGTACGGCTGTTTCTAAAAATTATTATGTGGCTACACATCGTGCCAAGAACTGTCGCAAGTGACAGAGACGGTCAATTCACTAGCCGTTTTTGGCGCGAACAGATGATTTTCTCCTGCAGCCGAATTCAACTTTCAACGACGTTTCATCCTCAAACCGACGGCCAGACCGAGCGGACCAATGTGACGTCGGAACTACTTCACCGAACACTATACAAACCTCATGGGATGGATTGGGCACAAAAACTATCAACCGCAAAAATCGCAAATCATTTGGCATTATCCATCGCAGCAGGTAAAACTCTATTTGAAGTGGTGTATGGCAAATTTCCTCCCACACCAGCCGGAATACACAACCAAAGCAATACTCCCGTGGTTGATGTCTAACGTCGCGACTTCACCACAATCTGGGAAGAAACACGGCAATCCCTTACGAAGATGCAGACAGGGAAGAAAAAAGCAGTTGAGTGACATCGTAACATCGATGTTTTTGTCACCGGCGACAAAGTCCTTCTTAGCTGCACCAACATCAAGCTTCACTAAGCCAACAATTTGAATCTCAAACCCTGATGGTTGGGACCATTTGAGATCGAGTGCATGCAAACCCCCGTGGCTNGACACTCCGCAAGTTCATCTGGTATTCCATATCAGCAAACTCAAGCATTACCGCGACCTCGGAGAAAACTTCCATGGCAGGGATATCCCTCCCCTTCCTCCCCTTCAAGTGCACGAGGACTCAGATTACATCATCGTGGACATCCTCGGTCATCAACGACGTGGTAAGAAAACTGAATATCTTGTCAAGTTGCATGGCTACAATGCCGTACATAACTGCTGGGAACCCTACGATAACCTCCAAGACGTTGATCACCTCATTGACGGCTATCAGTGCCGTCTCCTGGCTACATCTGTATGCTCACCGGGACGTCCCGGCTAAAAGGGGGGAAAGTGTCACGTTCCAGACATACACGAGTCCCTAATCTTTCCGAGTGGGCATTTCTTTCATTACACAAATAGCCCACCACATCGCGAGACCTCGATGTTTACTCTGACTGTCAAGGGCAATTTTGCCAACTGCCATCGCCCTTCGTTGAACCTTCCCAAAATTTTTGACAACTATCGCAAATTTTTGACCACTATCGCGAAGCTACGACAGAAGTGACATGACCTTTCGGTCAACTTTTGGACGCATAGAGACGAATCTGGAAATGGAAAGATGCATCTCGCATCTTGATCGTCGATCCTTGAAGCCCCCCGATTCCCCGGCGGAGCTTCTTGAATTCGACCACTCACAATGCGAACTTGCATGCGTCTCACGTCGATTGACCCAACGACCCCGACTATGCCTCATTCGTAACTTGACACTTGTATACATATGTTCGATCATTTTAACAGTTGTCATCGAAGTTCACTTACGGCTAATTATAAATTGCTCAAGTGTCCCAAGTTCTAAAATTTGTTCTGCTTCGCAAGTTCTACCTGTTCACATCTATGATTCGTTCGACATAACACTTGCCAATCGACGATTAGTACCTAAAGTTGCCTAACGAGAGCCTTCGTGTGCCGTCCAACATTCATGTAAAAATGGTTGGTTTTGTGGACCATCATTGGAGAATCTCAACCCGTATTTCATCACATGTACAATTCAACCCATGAAAGGTTTGAAGGAAAGGTTGAAGATTCGGACATGGAGAGTACGGTCCATGACGGTTATGTGAAAACAAATCTAAATTAGATGCGGATTGAAAAATAAATTAAAAAGGGTTACGATCATGATGGCTCTTTTGGAAGAGTCAATTGTATTAGGAAATGGGAGAATGCCATGTCGCCAGAAACTGGCACAACCACGTGGTACATAAAAGCCGCCACCACGGCACAATATGGTGAGCATGCAAGCTAGGTGTGCACAAGGGCGGGATCAACCCCGCACGATTCAAAGAACACCAAAGCTTGGCGCACACTCTTGTACCGAGCAACCAATGCGACCTCGATGGAAAAGGGGCCCGGGATCGCGAGTGTGAGACAGTGTAGTGGTGGATGGCGGTGCACTGGACGCGAACGCCAGTGAGGGAGGTGAGCTGGGCCAGGACTTCCATTGCAGTAGGCCCAGTGCTCAAAGGCCTCAGCAGAGCATTGACGGGGCCCGCGGGAAAGGCAGTGCTGCGCCAACCGGCAGAGAAAGGTCCGGAATTCTTCTCCCACGCCGCGAAGGTTCTCCCATGCCAGCGGACGGAAGAAGAGTCCCCTGCGTGGCGCTGTCGCGTACAAGGCATGCTCGTCCCGCTCAGCCACCCGCATGGCGGCCCCTAGCCTGGTGGCCCGCTGGCCTTGTGCATCCATGATGGTGACGTCCAGGACCCAGGTGATCCCGGCTGCGTGGTCCGTTAGGGTAAGGTTCTGGCGGAGGAAACGCTGATCGTCGCGCAACGGCAACACTTGCATGGGCTCGACGTGTACGGTGAGGCGGTGCTCCCGGCAGATGTTTGCTAGCTCGTCGCGGATGGCGTTGTGGACATGGCGGACGCCTCCAACGCGCCAAGCCCCACCTGCTCCAAATGGCCCAAGGGGAGGGTAAACCAGAGCTGGGTGTGGATGCGGAAGTTCTTCGCCGATAGGTAGGTCTTGTAAGTGACTCCGTGATTTTTTTGTGAGAATGGGGGCAACTTATAACTCCCCTCCATCAATCTATAGGAGTCAATCTAGAACCTGAAATTCCCTTTGTCGCTGACTTGACTCCTCTATAAGGCCACACGACTTTTGCTGGGACTGAAATGATACATAACTGATGGTGTTGAGACTTTGAGGATATGAAATGGGGAAAGACACTATCCTCAAACCTCAACCTTTTTCATATAGGAAGAAGATAAGGATCCCAAATGGGATTGAATGAGCTCAATCGAGCTATTTGAGGTGTCCTTCACACTTAAGCTTCTTGTCGTTCTATCAGATATCATCTGTACACCAATCGAAAGGTGGGCAAATCCCGTGGTTCCACGCGGATAGTGTGTCGAATCGCAGATGTAAGTGGTCACTCATTCAGTGGAGTGCCAAACACGTTTGAGAAATGGGAGATGATTTCCACAATCCCTAAGTGTACGTCACTTTCTACTACATCATAACATTTTTTTTGTAAGTTGCAAGGAAACAACGGCAGCCTTGCATCTACCGCATCTTCCTTTGGAGTATTGTGAAGCTATCCTGGGTTAGAAGATTAGAGTGTTGAATATGAGGGCCTGGGAACAAGATGGTAATTAGTTGCTCATTAGTTTTTTGTTACATCTTGGAGTTGAAGCACGTAAGTGCTTTGTGACTAACAGGCAACGGGATATCCAATCGTCAAAGAGATCCATGAGGTCCAACATCGTCAGACGAACAGTGGTCAGGAGTGTGAGCTGTGCTTTATACTCACCAATCACTAGTACCTCCCTATCATCACCAAAAATCATTGAACTTGTACGAGATGTGTACTTCAAATACACAAACGCCCCACTGACGAAGGCGTCTGCCATTTTGGTCTTGACAACGATGTGTGCTGGGACATGTACTGCATGGTCATGCTTACTTATGACCTTCCCAGGACTAGACTTGATGGAGGCTTACACCCTAAATGGTAAATTCAAGAGGCACTAGTGCTTACTTGTAACTTCACCATGTTATCCATTTGTTCTTGTGTGCAATGCATATATGTGAATGAGACGAATAGATTCCATCATTTAAGGGAAGACATCATTTTTGGATTGTACCTCAACAACTTTGTCGTCGTACAGCTTGATGGCATCTTTGTGTATAGCCACTTCCGAGAGGAGCACAATGGACATATTCGAAACGTTTATGAGATTTTACATAGAGAGATTCTATGGAAAACTCTCAAAGAGTGACTTTAGAAGCTGTTTGGTCAAGTTTCTGGGCTACATCACCAATAGCAGACGGATCACCATAGACCCGCAAAAAGTGGAGGCGGTCATTGATTGCCAACAGCGAACAACATTCGCGAAGTACAAGTGTTTATGGGATTTTGTAACTACTGCCTTCAACTTTTGAAGGACTACGCTCGGATGTCAGGGTCTGTCTCCTATCTTACTCTTGAAACTACCGAGTGGAGTTGGGAGGAAACCAAACAGGAAGTGCTTATACCTTTGAGAAATGCTCTGATATTGGTACCAACTCCATGGTTGGCGGATTTAACGGTAGACTATGTCATGACCAATGATGCATCCGATTGACGCGTCCCATTCTCCTCCAAAACATTGTCCGTGTGGAGCAACCGGTGTCACATGTGTTGCAAAACCTACATGGACCAGAACCTCACAATGCACTAAACAGAAACATTGGTGGTTGTGCATGCATGAAAGCTGTTTTGATGCTATTGCGCATGTCGGCAATGTGGTGTCCGCATTGACCATCATACACTGAAACATGAGAAGACTGAGCCAAAAAAAGTCCTCGATAAGCTGGATGGATGGAGTGCCTTGAGTCTTTCTTCAACGACTACAACAAGTACCAACCTAAAAAAAAATGAAGCGGATACTATCTTTTGGTGACTGAACTTGATGTTCGAGATTGACATGTTACTCCTTGAACAAGACATGTACCTTGTGAAGATGTTTGCAAAGGGTTACGTGGAGTTTGGCGAGTAGGATAAAACCAAGCTATGGTTCAATAACCCCTACCGTTGACGCCTATTCAATCACAAAGTCATCGTACCACCGAACAAGGAGTTGTGATGGATGCTAATGGAGCAATGCCATGGCACCGGTCCAGGTGGACACTTAGGCAAGGGTGAGATGCTTAAGAGGATGGTAAAGTATAAATGGTGGGACCAGATACAAACCGATGTGGCAGAATTCTACAAGTCCTTTGACACCCGTTAGCGGAAAAAATCCTGTCACACAAGGCCAACGGGACTGATCTAGTGTTTGAGGGCAGCGTGCTTGTTTCTCACAAAACAAATGCTAATCATGCACTCAGTACATGTTTTTTTCCTATTCGCAACCTTGGAACCCCACCCTTATGGGGGGATGCAATGCGTGGGGCTAGTGTATGAGGGCAGTGTGCGCGTTCCCCACACAAAAATACACTAATCACGCACTTAGTGCGTGATTTTGTCTTGTATGCAACATTGGACCCCACTCCTATGGGGGGGGGTCCAGTGTGTGGGGCTAGTGTATGAGGGTACTGTGCTCGTTTTTCACACAAAAATACACTAGTAATGCACTAGTGCGTAGTTTTGTCTTGTATTCAACCTTAGACCCCTAATCCTATAGGGGGTTCCAATGCGGGGGGCTAGTGTTTGAGGGCATTGCGCTCGTTCCCCACAAAAAAATACACTAATCACATACTCAGTGCATGATTTTGTCTTGTATGCAACCTTGGGCCCCCACTCTTATGGGGGATCTAGTGCGTGGGACTAGTGTATGAGGGCAAAGTGCTCATTCCCCACACAAAAATGCACTGATCACGCACTCGATGCATGATTTTGTGTTACATGTAACCTTGGAAACCTACTCCTACGGGGGTGGGTCCAGTGCGTGGGGCAAGTGTATGAGGGTAGTGCGCTTGTTTCCTACACAAAAATACACAGATCACGCACTCAGTGCTTGATTTTTTCTTGTATGCAACCTTGGATCCCCACTCCTATGGGGGGGTCCAGTGCGTGGGGATAGTGTATTAGGACAATGTGCTCGTTCTCCACATAAAAATACAATACTCACGTACTCAGTGCGTGATTTTGTCCTATATGCAACCTTGGACCCCCACTCCTATGGGGGGGGGGGTCCAGTGCGTTAGGCTAGTGTATGAGGGTAGTGTGCTCATTACCCACACAAAAAAACACTAATCACACACTCAATGTATGATTTTTCCTACATGCAACCTTGAATCTCCACTCCTATTGGGGGGGGGGGATCAGTGCATGGGGCTAGTGTATGAGGGGCAATGCGCTCGTTTAAAAAAAAAACACTTATCACGCACTCAGTGTGAGATTTTGTCCTATATGCAACCTTGGACCCCCACTCCTATGGGGGGGTCCAGTGCGTGGGGCTAGTGTATGAGGGGCAATGCGCTCGTTTAAAAAAAAAACACTTATCACGCACTCAGTGTGAGATTTTGTCCTATATGCAACCTTGGACCCCCACTCCTATGGGGGGGGGGGGGTTCAGTGCGTGGGGCTAGTGTATGAGGGGCAATGCGCTCGTTTAAAAAAAAAACACTTATCACGCACTCAGTGTGAGATTTGGTCCTATATGCAACCTCGGATCCCGACTCTTATTGGGGAGTCCAATGCGTAGGGAGGGGTCATTACATGGGGCATTTGTATGAGGGCAGTGGCTCCTCTGTCACACAAAAAAAGGAGTTTACGTCCCTAGTGCAAACATTCACTACTACGGCACAATTCAATGCCAGTGTGCTTGCCCAGTGCGAGTGCACTAGAGGAGCACACTAGAAAACTGGTGCGTGATCTAAACACCATTGGGCATGTATGCGACTGTTAAAGAATGTTAACGGCTGCCGAGGAGGGTATGCAATAGGGGTAGAGAGTGCAAGTGAGGAGGGCGCATGCTAGACACACCGTGTACACGCATTGTCACTTTGACAGTAATGCATGACTGTCTGGTGCATGTGGACATGAGTAAACTCTATTGTTCCCTCTCTTGGTGCAGCTCATCCATGTGGACCCAACCACTTACGCCATTGCAGAGACGGACGATGACTGGGCCTTCCTCCGGTGTTTCTTCACACCGGGTACTAAAAGGATGGGCTACACATACACCACCAGGATTTTGACGATGGGTGTGAGGTTTTTGATGAATGGACACAAGAAAGTGCTTATGTTTGTCCAGTACTTCAAAACCACCAACCATAATGTTCCAATGGCATGGGCACTTGAACCCATACGAGATGAGAAGGCTTGCATGTTCTTTTACTGAGCAGCTTCCAATTGCGTACCCCAATGTAGTTGAAGCAGAAACATGCATTATCTCTGACAAGGAGAGGGCCTTGTTGAAGGCGGTGGAAGAGTACCTCTTGGATGCCACACATGTTTTTTGTGCATGGCACCTTAGTGAGAACATTCGGGCAGACTACAAAAAAACAACGTTTTGGCCATGGTAGAATGCACATGCTCTCAGCTTGGACCAGTGGGAGAAGGCAATGACGCACATGTGCAATATGATTCCTACGACCTACATCTACCTTTTTGGCAGGGTCATAGAGGTTGGAAAGGTAACTTAAGGGGATCCCACTGAAGATGTGGACTCGGTCGTACCGTCCCCTTGGAGGAGGTGGTCATACCATTTCTGACGCAATGTATCCATACTATTGCTTTGTGTCCCTCTATCCTTTTGTGCAGTGACTCTTCATTGCACGTTGTAAAAAAGCTACCGGGGCAAGGGGTGCACTTGCAGGACAACAGGTGAAGCGGTTGCTTCACTGCCTCCATCTGGTGCGTGAATATGAAGTGACCGAGGAAAGACCCGACACAACAATAGTTATGGGGGGACATGCATTCCACAAGATGCCCCTGTTGTAGAATATAGGAAACTGTAACTTTTGGAAGAAGATTGGATTGACGCGTCAGTATGCATGTGTGTTTATGCCCATCAAGTGGTAGAACACAAACTCGATGGTTGATCCGGGCCTCATGCGTATCGCATTCCACCACGTGTACGTCAACAACATGCCGTTGCCGGTGGTTACAAAAAAACTGGCCGGTGCAGCCTGCTTGGCTACAACCAGCACCACCATGTAGCTGTGGGCATCCACAAAGCGCATGTAAGGACAGGGAAAACATGAGGAAGAATAACTTCTCATGCCCTTGTTGTGAGTAGATGGGCGACACCAAAACACGTTGTCCAAACACAAAAGTCTCAATTCCAGCACAAGTTGTAGTCCTGTATCATGCTGACCTTGCTGTTGCAGTACATCCTGCTGCAGTTGCTCCTGCACAACGTGTTGCAGCGGCGAGGGTTGTAACCGGTGCTGCAGTTTCTGCACTTGCTGCTGGTACTACAGGTGTAGAGTGGTACGAACCAGAAAGGCCTCCTTGTGAATGGTCAGATAAGAGAGAGGATATGTACGGGGATGAAGGGGGAGAGGGATGAACCTAGCGCATAATCCCCGATTGCAGATGGTGTGAAGGAAATAGAGATGTAAAAAAAGCACACAATCCAACAAGTGTCCATGTGAATTGGCCGAGGAAATTTGGAAGTGAGAGGGGGGGTACGATGGTTGAACAGGAATGGAGGAGTGTGCTAGATAACATGTGGTGATGATGATGAGGTTCACTACGATGTTTTGCATTTTCAACCATGGGAGGACTTGTGTCCAATTTGTGACATCATCCAGTTTCCACAAGGATTGAGTCAAGATTTTTTTGAGGAACACACGTATCCTACATCCTCTGTGGCTTGATAGCGATGATTCAACGGATCAACTCGCACCTGATTTGTGTTATCTTCTCAATGTACATCTTATTTCATGGTTACTGTGGCGGTCATGATGTTAATTTGCTAAAAATAACATATGTAGACATAACTCAATTCAGTTTGGAGCTTTTAGGTACAAAACCTAACCTGAATGAATTATGAATAGAATGTTACATGGTGGATATTGAACAAAGTTTCTTCTATAATTAGAGAAGCAAGAGTTAAGTTAATGTGGTGATCATTTTGTAATGGTTTAGAAGCAATATGTTACAAGTGAAGTATTCAAACGATATTGAACTTAATTGTGCACTATTCATGTTGGTTTAGTTGCATGAAAGTGTAAACCATCATTCACACGAATTTGGGTACAAAGGACAGTGTTGAGGCCTTCTTTCACGAGATTGTAAGGTATGTGGTGGTGAAATCTAATTCAAGTCACACCACTTACGCAGTACAGAAAGAACATAATTTTTCTCAATTCTGCTTACCTAGCCTGTTATTGTGTATGTAACAGTATACAAAAGATACATGGGAAGATTGAGAACATTTCTTTGCAAACATATCAATAATGTGTCAAACATATGACCATAATTCTTGCAAGCAGTTCATCGAGAACAACTGACATGATTACGTGCACGCACTAGCGATCGGGTACACCAAAACCTATCGTCAAGTCAGGTGGGCAGTACAGTGANGGCGATTCTGCTTAGACCACTCAGTCACCGCTTGACCGTGGTCCATGGAGGGAGGTGGTCGGAAGATGGTCCTCCATGGACATAATTGTGGCTTTGGTATGAGAGCCCTACAGTGCAAAGGAGGGAGTGGACATTCATTTGCAAGAAGTGCCACAAGAACTGATTGAATTCACCTTGTGACGGAGGAGGGCTGGGTTTGTGGAGGTTCGCCAATGAGTATTTGCCAAGTATGTACTAGTTCATGAGTGAAACAGGGCGTTTTCAGACAAGTCGTTATTGAAAATTTGTGGTCTCTAGTAGCCCCAGGGTGGTGCAGACAGTCACACACCAAACCTAGCACTGTGGTCCCTGATCATCCTTTCCAACCACGGTCCATCATCCTTTCCAACCACGGTCCATGCCTCATCAATGATGCTCGGCAACAACCAACTCATGCTAGGTGCCATTCCGATTGATGGTGACAGCACCCCCGCTACACTGTATGCAATGAATCTGGGGCTTGCCTTTACTTAGTGAGGTTGGAATGGTGATTGTTATAAAGTATGGAGGATTAATGGTTGTGTTTGTTCCAAGGCATGGGTGAATTGGTTCTTGTCTGAAAAGCATGGTGAAACTGGATTTTTTAATCCATTGTGGGGGTTATTTACTCTTTCTGTGCCTTAAGAAATGATAATTGGCAGTCTTGCAAAAACGTGACAGACAATCTACGCGTTGAAACAACTCAGTGAATTCTTGTTTTGTTTGTAGGATTGCATATTTGTCCCTACTGGTGAGTGATTTTCAGTGATTCTGCATGTAGGAGGGAAAGGGCTGGGATGAGTTAGAAAGCAACTTGGGCTTTGTTACTGTCCAAGTTTGAGGGACACTTTTCCTTATTCTTCGGCAAAATGCATTATCCCGAGGTGCTTGCAAATAAAAAATTCAGCGGCACATGCGTCCCATTGGGTATTCCTCATCATTCAAATAGAAAACACGCATTTATCAACGTCATTTGCGATGGGGCTTTGCTAGAACATGTTTTGAATTGTGATTTTAGGAACACATATTTGTTACAAGCTTTCGTAAAGATTTTGGCCTTTTCCAGAGATACGATGTTACCAAGACGTTGGGAACCCACCCACTTCGGAAAACATTAGTTTAGAATGAACTGGAATCAGTAGGAGAGGTTTGACCCCTCAATTTTCGTCATAGTATTTTTTGGGGCACTCGGCAACGTTTGTGAGGTGTCACGAATGGCTTCGTCCCCCCACATCTAACCAGTAAAAATAGAATCAAATCAAAATCATTGTGCTAGTTCAGGACCTTTGTTCATATTGAGACAGTCAGGATGAGTAGACCTTGACCGAAGGGCATGCACTCTCTTGACCACAGCTGGAACGTTACAGATAAGCTCACTGCATAAGAAAAAGTTGGAAAAACCACCTAACTGAGTTTGCAAACATGGACAAGTTACTTGCATGGACGATTCGATGCCCTACGTCTCACTTCATGTATCCGGACAGCTTCTAAACTGGAGGCACAAGGATCGACGATCAGTATCGCTCGGATAAAAAACAGTTGTTAAGAACGAGTTCCGAGTGTTCTCTATATCCATCCTTTTGAATGAGGCCGATAGTTTGGATTACAAGTCGGACCTGTACCGAGTTTGACTGTAATCTGGATCATACTTCAGACAGACCTATGGAAGATCTGCCAAAAGTTTGATTCAACTTGCAGTCGATCTCGCTACTGGGGTCCGACTTGCTATCCATATCGTCCGCTTTTTGTAGTGTGTAGATGTAATGAACACCTAAGACTAGGTCCTAAGCACTGTTTTTGATCTGAGCGACATTGACTGTCGATCTTTTTGGCCTCAGTTCAGAAGCTGTCCACATACATGAGATAATAATGTAGGGCATTGAGTCGCTCATTTGAGTGACTTTTCCACAGATTTTGAAGTCAGCTAGGCTGTCTGATGTTCTCAAATTTCCCTTATCCAGTGAACTTGTTTGTAAGGTTCCAGCCATGGCCCTTGTAAGGCCATGAACCAATGCATTGATAGTGATTTTGATTCTAGGGTTTTATTCTTTTCCCTCCTTGTCTTTGAAACTTTGATGATTCCATGTTAGTGAGGGTAATCGTTCGAATCAGCAAGATTACATCATCTGTCAAATTGCGCTAACCTATGTCCGAGTTGGACGGGCACCTGTCCAGATTTGTTGGGAGTACGTCGTCCAGCCTGTTCATCTATGTCGCATAGCATGTACTTCTCTTTGCTCAATAGAGATTCGGTGCCCCTCCCACATCGCAGATTCCACGGAGTGAGAGCGGCTCGCTCGCCCTGGATATGTGACCCGAGTCAAGTGAGCAACTCTCACTCTGGACACATCAAACCGAGAAGCTAAGAGCTCGCCGGTTACCGGCACTTAATATGGCAAAGGCTTACAGACTCGCAGTCACAAACCATGGATTAATTCCGCCTGCCTCCTCTTACGAGGGTAGCCATCACAAGACGCCTTCTTTGGGTACCATCTCTATTCACAATATCCTCATGCAGATACTCCTGGTCACATTGGAGGACTTCTCAAACCGGGCTGCATGGATTCCATGGCACAAAAGTGCACTTAGTGGCCGTAGCTGGGTAACTAAACTCAAACAAGGCCATTCCAACTGCTTCGGGGACAAAAAAGGACGTTTCCGGGCACATGGACTGCGATTGTTGGCGAAGTGCGAGCAAGTGATTTTGTGAGGGACATGAGACTGGCAGTAAAGGAGAAGATGCTTACATTGGCACAGTGTATTTTATTGATGTTACCAACAGGAATCCTCGTGGAGCGTTTTCCGTGCTGCCAAGCTACCCTTTGCTGCATTCTCCGCCAAGTTATGGATGCCCTCGTTGCAAAGGCACCACAGACCATCCGTCAGCAGCATGGGACTGAAAGGATCCCTGTGGAATGGGAAGGGAGGACCGATTACTTATTGTGGTTTGTGGACTGCGTGGGCGCCATTGATGTTACCCACATTAGCATAATGTATTGCAATAGGACGAGGCGGGTGGCACTCATGGACAGTTTAGGCCGTAGACACAAACAGTATAAGCTTCATGATATCAGTCACTCAGGTTCAACTACATGTGAATTGGGTGGTAGGGCAGTGCGCATGATGCGTGCGTGCTTATGAACACACTGCAACATGGCCTTCT
>SZWC01003245.1:19399-30993 GCA_023375785.1 Penium margaritaceum
CCCACCCCTTGCATTCCCACCCACTACGCGACCATGACCATAGTCACTTGAAGGGTATGTCTAACCCAAAAACATCACATAGCGCCAGGTAGCTAAGGTATGGTGAGCTAGTTCTTGAGCAGCTGCAGTGTCCGCATCGTGTTTGATGTCATGCCACGGCGGAAGTCCGTGGTGGTATGTCTAGCACGCAAGAAACTGTGCTCGCCTGCAGCAGACAAGGCCTGGAAAGGCAGGATGTCCATAGCCGCCATGTAATGAATTGACAGTGTCCGCTTCTTTGGCATGCAGAAATTGATAATGTCTGTGTTTTCTGGCAGGCGCTCAGTCAGGGTGTAGAGAGCTCTCTCCCGAATGAGAGGACGTGCATGTGTACTGCCGTCCACAAACACAGACATGGGCCAATTGCACTTGGCGCCAACGGACTGTGGGCCTTCATCGTTGTCAAAACAGAGTTCCTCGGTCCCAGACGTTGTCTTTGTGACCATAGACAGGGTCCCGCTAGCCTTCCAAAGAGGGGATGATAGTCAGTCTCTGGGTAATTGCATGGAGAGAGAAAAACAACGGAAACATGTCTGTGGCAGTGCCCCTCCCCCCTCCCATAGGGGAGGGGGGATTGCTCTACTTACATTGGGATTAGGTATGGAATCTGCTGCTGCGGTGGCAGTGGTTTCTGCCAGTTTGCGAGTGTGGATACATGATGACACACGTGTCTGTTGCATGTCGGCTGCTGGTTTGCCGGCACATTCCAGATCCGCTTCCAGGCCCACGTCCAGCAGCATGTCAAGTGTTGCCTCCGTGACGTTTGTACTTTCACAACGGGTAGTGTCACGGTGCATAGTAACTAGTCTACTTCCGTTGTTCTCAGCGTCGCGTTTGTCGTGTCCATGGAATCAGCAGCGCCAGGTTCAGGTGTGACAGAGGCAGATATGACAGGTTCAACAGTGACAGATGCAGGTACAACATGCCCAGATGCAACAGGCCCAGATGATGACGGCGGTGAGGCAGCCATCACAAAATGAAAGGTACTTCCGCCGGGAGGGGGGGTGGGGATCGGCTATGTCTGCATCATCCTCCTGTCATTTGAGGGCACATAGATACGCCTCTCCGTACGGTTCAAGCAGTACCATGACAATGCGCTGAATTTCCTCCGGTGGTGTTGCCAGCTTGTCCACCATAAGTCTCCTCAAAGTAGGCACGGCTGAAGCGAAGGTCCAGCCAGGTTCCGAGGTATTGCATGTTAACGCTGTGTCTGTAGTACCCAGTGATGAATTTTACTTCTTTGCGAAGGCGTGGCACCAGCGCGGACTGCACCCGACGCAGCTCATGGTTCATGTCAGTTTTGTGCATGACTGTGGCACAAGTCGTAAACTTAACAACATGATCGTGAGGTGGTCCAGCAGCATGTTGTAAAACAGGACGGCCAGTTCAATCGTCATGTAGCTCTCACCGGACACGTCTTCCATCATGTCCTTGAAGAGGAAAAGTGGCTTCGCGAGGACGGCGGCGGTCCACCACTGGCCGCTGGAGAGACGCATGTCCACATGACCAATGCTCTCCAGCCATGCTTCCAGAGGGGCACGTTGGTCGATGGCGAGTTGAAGCATGTCCACCATGGAGTTCCAAGGGGTGTGGCTGACCCGTCATGATGGGCGAGGAATCAGTCCTCACATGCGGTTTCACGCAGAGGACTGTGAGAGATGAAGTTGGCAAGAAAGCGCACAAGTGAAACAATGTGGTCCATTTCCATGCAACCTTATATCTGGCCGACCCCCAGGTTAAGCACGTGGTCGAAGCACCATACGCAGTGCCTATGCTGAAAGCCAAGACAGCCCCCTTGGACCATGAAACGGTTCACCATGGAGATGTTGGGCGAAGCATTGTCCGTGGTTAAACAGCCCAACCTCTCCCACAGCCCCCATTCCCTCCACGCAATCGCGGAAAACCCTGTAGAGAGGATACGAATAATGCCCCCCCCCCCCCCCCCCCCCCCTCTCCCTCCGCATCTCTTCAAACCCATATTGTATTGTCAGAATGCGCCCATGGTAGATGCCATGGAAGATCATCAAGACGAATGAGCCATTTGCGTCTGACTTGAATACATCCATGCAACAAGAAACATTGCTGACGTATCTGGCCACCAAGGAACGGGCAGCCTCTGAAAATCTTGGGAAAGCCTCAGTGATTTCGCGGCCCGCGATAGTCGTGCTCATAAGTTGGGCCGCTGGGTTTGCGTACTCAACCGGAGTCTGCAGCCAGTCAGACTCGATGGCGGAGAATGGTAATTCGTTTTCAACAATCCCGTTCCACATGCAGATGTGAAAGAGGGCAGGGTCCCACAGCATACGTGCAGGGCACTGCAAAAGCGTGTTGGAGTCTGGGCCGTCGGCCAAAGTCAAACACAGCCGATGTGGAGCACAGCCATCAACGGCCATGCAAGTAGCAACGGTATGATGGATGCTGGCAAGGTGATTCCACATGTAGGTGGTCTTTCTCCCTCTCACGCTGACTGTTTGGATGGTTCCAGCATGTTGACACAGGCGGCACTGGGCCCGTGGAATTTCACCGCCAATAACGTAGAAGTAATTCCAAAAAAAGGCCCGACCACGACGTCCGCCAGGTGAGGATGGTTCATCGATGGTTGGCGTGTCCACTGAGCCATCGCTGTGGTTGCGTGCAACGAGAATGCAGGCCGTGTCTTCATGAAGTACAAAAGCAGACGTCAGTGATGAATAAAAGCTTTGAAAGTGGCATGTGAGGACTCGTTTTCATGTGCGATTGATATGGTGAAACAGTGCATGCCATGACAGACAATGAACAATGCGGTTGAAGGCACTGGCAGCTTGCTTTCCATGGCAAAGTATTGCCAGCATGAAAGTGTTTTTTTGCACTTCCGGCATTGGTTTGGGGGGTGGAAGGGGGTGTACTATCGCCCGCAGCTGGGAGGGATAGCCAGCGGGGCGCAGTCCCCGTGTGTTGGCGTAAGGGTAGTCTTTACCCAGTCACAAATTGTCCCATGAAGTTGTGAAAACAGGTAAACACGCCAAAGGGTCTTGTATTCTGGTCGATGCAAGAAGACATCACCGTCTGGTGTCAAGTGATGCGTCAGATGAGATGTATCGTCCATTACATGTTTCAGATGGATGGGTGACCGTAGATGTGATGTACTTCTGTACCCCTCATTCTAACGGCCAGATTAGCTTGACCATGAGTCAGAAATCAACCGAGACGGAGCAGAAACAATTTGTGCAGAATGAATTTGCAAACTGTATAAACCACATATGTTTTCCAGTTAGACATGCTGAATTGTCCAGATTCTTGACAATTCTCCAAATTCTGAAAGGACCAACATCAACTGGTGGAAGTTAATTTCCCCTAAAACACAAACACAAAACGCCATCAAACCATGTTCAATCAGGGAAAAGAGATATCACCGGATAAGTCATCAAAGTAGGTCAACTGGTTTTTTGCTGTGGACATTGGTAAGCCCTTGGTAGGCTATTCATGCGCAACAAAAGGAGCGTAAATCACTCGTGGCTCAGAACTTTTTTTTCAGGGCTTAGCTCCTGCACCAAGCACCCCAGCTGAAGACGATGCCGTGGGAGTAGCCACCGCATCAAACACCTTGGATGGACATGATGCTGCGGGTGTCAGAGTTTCAGGAGCTTGCAAGCCGCGCCAGGAATCACAAGTAGCTGCCAATTTGACTGGAGGTGGACTACCTTCTTTACAAGGACGAGATGGGTTGAGTGGGCATGGGCAGGTGAGCAGCACCGCCGATTGCACGTTCTGATGTAGTTTCCAAAGGAGCCTGGTTGTATGCCCTCTGAAAATTAGAGCTTGCATTCGGACACTGAGATGCACGCCACCCACCGCATCAGCCAAGCGCAACCCGTTGTGCCTGTATTCCACGTGGAGCTGTAGGTATGACAAGTTTTTTGTTCTCTGATTGGCCTTCCCTTAGTGCAGCCACTGCTGCATGGACAAGTGGGTATTAGTTGGTGGCTGGGTAGTCCTAGACGCTCCGTGGTTGAGAGGCCATGGTCGTTGCTGGAAGAGATGACACAGTTTGGCAATAGCTTTGCCTGCAAAATTTCAACCATTATGTATGGTCTGATGTTTTTTCCAACAATGAATACACTTCCCCTCTGGATGATAGCCCCCAACCTCTGTTGAAGAGCAGTCTAACCATTGCTCTACTTTGGTGTATGTTTTCATAGCAAGCCGTACATGATAGCCCCCAAATCACTTTGATGCAAGTTGGAAATCTTGTTGGAGATTTCAACCGGCTAAAGCAACAGCCTATTTCCAAACTCCGTCATCGTGATGGCAAGCCACATGTGACGTAAAGCACATGACGCAGAACATCTGACAGAGGGTGCAAGCCGCTGAGAGGCCCTAAAAAAACATGCGGCTCCACCGTGTAGTATGTCTGATGGCTGGATCGAGCCATAACACAGCTGGTGGAAGCCAAGACGGGTTGCTTGGCTTCCTGTTGTTGTGTTGCAGCTCGCAATAGCCATCATCCGCAAGAGCCTGTGGCGAGCCAGGCTTCTTGGTCGTCCGGCGCCTGGCACAGGACGTAACACACATGTTACCCGCAAAAAAACCTACAAGTCATTCGTCTCTGGCCATCGAAGGTGCCAACGACATAGACGAATCACAGAATCCTTTTTTTTTTTTGGTGGCTTAGACAGCCTTAGAGGTGATGGAACATATGCTGCACCCTTGGAGTCCGGCAAGACCCCTCTGGCAAAAGCTTTCAGTCGAAAGACTGTGCCTTATGTGACGAGTCACACCAGTTTAGGTACCCACGTAGCACCCAGTCCTACGTGGATTATGTGGGAGTCCCACCCACTAACCCTCACTCCTAAAGGTACCTTCGCCACGGGTCGTAACCCTGTGACATGGGGGTTCAAAGCCAGCTTTTACACTAAGCTTTGAAGTACCCGTCCCCCCGAGTTATTAGATTTGTTGAGCCAGATGTTTTTCAGTGTAGGATGGACTGCGAGGTAATGTGGTTGTAGTTTCCTGTCAATTCGACACGTGTTTGATGAGTGAGTGAGTTGTTGGATCATCATGACTATTTTTTTCTGGTCTTGCTTCTGGTGGAGTCTCAGTACATGCAGGTTTATTTGTTCCTCGAATAGCTTAATTATTGTGTTTGCTAATAAAGTTGTAGGATTTCTGAGAGGTTTCTTGGTTTGTAGGGAGATTTGACATCTGTATGACCAAATCTCTCGGAACGTTATTGATTGGAGAGTTTGCCACCACTGGAAGAGCGAGTGTTGATCATGGAAGATGAAGTTAGTGTTTGAGGGTCTTCCACACATGAGATGGAAACTCTCTTGTAGTTTTACTGAGATGTGACAGATTTTTGGACATTGTTCGAAAGCATGTGTGATGGTTTCTTCAAGGAGATTGCAAAGTGGGCATAGAACTTCAAATGGTGGAGGGAAGAAACGTAGACGTATTCGGACTTGGATGCTTCTTAGTATTATTTTCGTAGTAATGTCTTTTTGTTTTGTGGTTGGAGCTGGGGAGTGAAGTAAGTTTTGGAGGGATGTTTTAGGAAAGGGTGGAGCACCNGATGATGTTCCCTTTTATCAAGTCCAAAAGGTTTTCCATTTGGCTTGAGTAGGAAACGGTTAAAAGCTACAAATTCTTCGAGCAATTCTTGTCGTAGTAGTGCCGGGGGTGTAATTTTTGGGTTGGTTTCTAGGAAATGTTTGAGAATATCCGTCCATCTGGGACAGAGATTCTTTTTGAATCTTAAAATGTCAGGGTGTGAGAGGAAAAAATGTCCTTTCTTATAGAAGCACTTTGAGTTGCATGCCACCCATTTCCACGTGTGGTGCGCTGATGTTAGATAATCGTATGCACGTTGTGCACTTTGTGCATGTACGAGAACCGTGGGCCATTGTACTCCTAGGCCACCGTTGTCAGGGTGATTAATTGCCACATTTTTGTTGATGAAGCGAAGCTTTCCGTCTTGTTTTGATGCTGATAGGAAATTCAGGATGATGGTCTGGATTTGTACGAGTATTTCGGGTGAAGGTGGTGATATTCCAGAGTGGTAGAGAAGTTTTGGAATGAGATATGTTCGTATGATCACGAGTTTTGTGGGGAGGCTAAAATGAAAGTTCCGCCATCGGATAGCTGCTTCCTTTATCTTCTGAGTGATGGTGTTCCACATTGAATTATTGTGTATGTCATGGTCGAGGTTGATTCCCAAAATTCGTTGTGGCTCTGTTGATTCTGTGTATGTGGTAGAAGGGGGTGCATGTGTGTGTGGCCGGCTGGGAACAGAATCGTCTTTCCAGCGTTTTCTTTGAGGCCCGTCAGATCTTTGCTTATTTGTAAGATTTGTTCTGATTTGTCTAGGTTGTATTGATCTTTAATCATGACAGTGGTGTCGTCTGCGTAGGCACCAAAGGTCGTGCATTGTTCAAAGTCCGAGATTGGTTTGTCTATGCATTTTGCGAAGTATTGATTAAGTGGTTCCATGGCTATGATGAAAAGCAAAGGTGCAATAGGGCAGCCTTGTCGTACTCCAGTTTCTGTACGGATTTGAGGTGACAGATGACCGTTGAGAAGGAAACTTGTTCTCGTATGGTTTAAAGTGGCTTGAATCCAGCGTATGTATACTGCAGGGAAGCCCATATCTTCCATTGTTTTGTAAAGATGTGGTCTTAGGAGGGTGTCGTAGGCTTTTTCAAAATCAGCGAGTAGGAACGTGAGGTTGGATTTTGTTGCGTTAGACCAGTGTTGCAGGTCTAAGATGGTTGAGAGCGTGTGCTTGATGTTTCTACCTTGGAAAAAACCTGTTTGGTTTGAGTCTATGACGTGGGGGAGGATTGGTGTAAGTCGGTTAGCTAGGGTTTTTGCTAGAATCTTATAGTCAGTGTTGAGGAGGGAAATGGGTCTGTAGTTTCTGATGTCAGTGGGATCACCTTTTTTGAACAGTAGACATGTTACAGAGTCAGTGAAATGTATGTGTTGTTCTGGGTTGTCTAAGAAGGCCTGAAAGGCAACCAGGAGATTTTCAGCTACATTTGTTGGGTTTTCCTGGTAGAACCCTGCTGGAATACCGTCTGGGCCGGGTGCTTTGTTTTTGGCCATTTGTGATATACTTGTTGTGATTTCGTTGGTGGTGAGCGGTTTGGCTAAGGTGGTTAGTAAGTTCGCCGGAATTGTTTTCAGTGGAGGCATAAAAGGGCTATTTGTGGGTGGCGACGGTTGCTGAAAAAGGGTTTTGTAGAAGTTCATGATGATCTGGGCAATGTCTTGTGGGTTGGTTGTGACTGTTCCGGAGTGATCTTTGAGCGCTGATATTGTTGTTGCCTTTTTCCTGGCTTGAATGTGACTAGACAAAAAAGCCGATGCTTGTTTGAGTCCGTCAATGTATTTTAACTGGGCCACCTGATGTGCATGTTTATGTTCCGATAGTACATACTTGCTTAGTTGCTTTTCATGTTTTTCTAGAGTTGACTGAATTAGGTGGTTATGAGGCAAGAGGCATTTTTGTTGTTGTAGGATTAACATTTTGTTGTTCAGGTCTTGAATGGTTTTAAGTCTTCGTTTATGTTCTTCAACACTGTACTGTTTGAAGGCCTTTTGGACAAGTTTTTTATAGCCTGACCATACGGTATGCTTGAGGGTTTGAAGAAGTTTTGTACTGTGGGGTTTGTATAGCAAGGAAGTATTCAGTTTCCACAGGCCTTTGCCCTTTGAGGTGACAAGGTTGAAACAAAGGGTAATTGTTGGTGTGGCTAAATGGTCTGTGAGTTGTGGGGTAAGGGCTGTGTGATTAAAGTTTTGAACCTGATGATTGATGGTATTCGAGTGGTGTATGTGGTCAATGCGTGACGATGATTTGTGGGCGGTCGAGTGGAAGGTGAAAAATTGTTGCATTAGGTGGAAAGTGCGGAAGCTGTCTTGGAGACCGTGTTCTGTGAGTAAGTTGTTTAGAATCAGGCTATCTTTGGAGAGTTCTTGTGGGTTGCGATCTAATTGGTCACAGGTGGTGTTGAAATCACCTACTAGGAGATCAGTTTTATTTTCTGACAAAAAGGAGTCTAGGGTAGTCCAAAAATGTTTCCGTTGCTATAGTTGTGGGGGAGCGTATATGGCTGTAATTGTGATATGTTGGCCATGAACTGAAAACGTTTCTTGCAGTATTCTGTCATGATTTGTGGTTGTTGTTTTGACGTGGGAGATGTCTGAGTTTTCTTTGAAGACAAGGAAGATGCCTCCTGTCTGAGTAGATTCCGAAAGGTTATGTTTGATTTCTCTTCCGATAGAACGTTGCAGCTTGGAATATTTCTCTGAGGTGTCACAGTGTGTGTCAACAAGCGCGCATATAGATGGTGTGTTGGTCGCCAGATAGTTTTTGAGAAAGGCCATTTTAGATGCTTTGGTTAGGCCATTGATGTTGAGGCAAGATATGGACAGTTGAGCACTTTGATTGCCTGGGGTCGCTTTGGTTTTTTTCGAGGATTGTTCTTGCGTAGGTGGGTCTTGGGATTTCCTTTTTGCCAAGGAGTTGTTCGACGTAGTTGGTTTCCTCGGTTTCTTACGCGTGTTTTTGTTTACAGAGTCGTTGTTCGATTTTCTTTTGGATTGTTGTTGTGTGGATGTGTGATTTGGTTCGGTGGACGAGGGTCTCGGGTCAGGCGATGTGTTTGAGCATTTAGTGGTGCCACGTGCCCTGGGAGGTTCCGTAGCCGTAGGGTTACTTTGAGTTGCGGTATAGGGGTCGACTTTGTCATTCAGTGTGGAGACGGTTCCCACAGTTGTCTGTGTGTCAGGGGATTGTAGCACATCTTCGGGGGTTGAGGGTTGGAACTCAGGGCGAAAGGCTGCCATCGAGCAAACCGATGTTAGGAGTTGTAGAATGCCAATCTGTGTACTCGTTGTGTCTTCTCTAGTGGTAGATGCGTGGGCGGTGTCAGAGGTAGATAAGGTATGGTGTTGTGGGAGTCGACGATGTGGGAGTGGGGATTGGGGAGCTGAGGTGCGTGCTGCTGTTTCAGTCCTCTGTGGAGCATCCACAGGAAGTAGAACGGGTGGCCAGACCATCAGAGTTGAAGATGTTGCATCAGTCTGAGAATGCACATCGTATTCAGGACTCGGCGTAACTTGATTTGAGGAAGTGATGTAATTAGCCTTGCTGGAAGTGCAAATGTGAGTGGCATGAACCGTTAAGGGATGATCTGAGGTTGTTGTCTGGTCATGGGGAATGAATTCTTGAATAGGTTTGCAGAGGAGTGCCTTGATTATTGCCATGGAGGCCGAGGGAGAGGAGGAGGACCAAATAGGCAAGGAGTATGTTACTTTGCTGGACCAGGGTAGTTTCTGGGCCTATGGGGGTAGATTGTGAGAGGAGGGAGAGAATGGCTAATCTTCCTAAATGGGTTTCATCCACGTGTATATTTGTGTGTGTTGAGTTGGTAGATTCATGTTTTGGGGGTGGGAATGAGGTGTTTGTGATAGAGAGATCCTTGGTGTTTGGATCACGACGTGTTACACGCTGTTTCAGTGGCTTGTAGGATTTGCAGGTTGGAGGTAAGTTTTTTATGAGCTTTCTGAGAAAGTACAATGGTAGTGGCCGATTTCTTTTTCGCTTTTGTTTCAAAATTTTAACTCTCTTGGAGCGTGGGGTAAAGAGGAGAGGGAATGGAATACCCATGAGGGTGTTGTTTTTGTTAAAGGTGTTATTGTGAGTTTGTTCAGAGTTTTGATGTGCATTGTGATGGTGATGGTGATGATCAGAGTTTGTCGTGCGACTGGAGTCTTTTGTCGTTTGGAGCCTGATCTGAGGGAAGTGAGTTTTACCCGCCTTTGATACAAAAGGGGTGAAGGGGAGTGGCCAAAGAATGTAAAAAGGATCAAAGTGTTCACGTTTTTGGATTTTCTTCCGCCGTGGATTGCGATTGGATTCCATATCACTGAAAGGGTGGTGTGTCAATTTGATGGCTACTCGGGTCCATGTTGGAGCTTGAAGTGTTATTTCCCAGCTAGATTGTGAACGAGGCATCCCAAGTGGTTCCATCACTGTGGACCAGAAAGGTTGGACATGATTCAGTGTTTCTGGTTGAAAGAGGGGAAGATTCCGCGACCTTTTGGTGATTCTTCCACTTCGAGGAATGAGGTTCGTCGTGTTTGAGGGAGTAGAATGGTGATTGATGAAGGAAGGTTGACAGGCTGAGACCCAATTCTTTTGTGAAAGAGAGTTGTCTTTCCTACTTGAAAGGTAGAGATCAGTTTGACTGAAAAGTTTCTGCAGATTGGTTTTATCTAGTTGTGTGAATGAAGGTTTTTGGGAGGTGGCAAGGATAGGAAGAAGGGACAGAGAAAAGAAATTAGAATCATATGTAGAAAAGTAGTGTGAGAGCATAGTCATTAGGAAGGTATACGATGGGCAGGAGGGTCTGAGTTCAGGAGTGGAGCATTTAGCATCATCTTGAATGGTTGGCGAGTAGGATAGAGAGGGTCTGAGCCCAGATAGAAACGGTCTATAGGTCCACCAGGGTGGTGAGAACCTATAGCCATGGGATATACATCCCGTGCGTGTGCGTGCAAAGTGTGTGCGTGCACAATGGATGCGTGCCATGTGGTTGCATGCAGAGTTGATGGATGAAAGAAAACGTGTAAAAAAGAGTGCAGTGCTTATGCGAATGGGATGTGAGTGTGTTGTGTGCGTCTGTGTAGTTTGTGCGGTTCTTGTCATGCCTAATGAAGAACGTGCTTGCGGTGAATGTGATGGATGCCAGTGTGAAGGGGGTGGTAGTGATGCAAAAAAAAGGTGAAAAAGGTGAGGCGAATGAAACTCTTGACAACGATGTTGATGAAGAGCTTGAGTGGAGCTGCGATGAAAGAACTGCTGTTGCCTGACTAGTCTTATGACGCTCATGGCAGGGTTTCTTGCTATGATGTTGGTGTCCAGCATAGTCATGAGGGCCGGACCGGGTCAGGTCAGGACTGACCAGATCTGGTTTAGATTGGCCAGGTCCGCTGCTGTTGCTCTTGCTGATGGTGAGCAGTCGGTTCATGAGAGACCAAGAATCAATGTAAGCGAGGCTCCAGGAGAGGGCAGGGGAGGTGTTTGAAAGAGACCACCTTTCCTTGGTCATGCAAGCATGTGGAAAAGTGCCATCATGCTTCCTACATGCCGCCGAGGTCATTGAAGCCAGTAAAGACCAGTTGGCTTGTTTTTGTCGGGTCAAGTGGGAACTGTACCAATGTGGCCAGATCTGACCAGGTCCATTGCCGATGCCACTGATTGAATGAGACAGCTGAATGGGAAGGGGGGACTTGGAGGTTGAGGTTAGGGTGGCCAGAAAAGGTTGCGCGCTGCTGTGCTTGACGTATGATGGCCAGCTGTTGGCTGGCCACGTGCTTGTTTTAGTAGTTGAGATGCTGGGGATGAAAGACCATGAGTTGGTGGGCCATCTTGCAACTTTGCTGCTCGATCCAGTGATAGAGTTCGCCCAGTACTGTCCAGATCTGGCCAGATTTGTCCAGATCTGACTAGATCCGCTCCAGATAAGCCCGGATTTGTTGCAGTTGAAAGGTTGAAACAGGTGGTCAGGTTT
>SZWC01003245.1:31079-60926 GCA_023375785.1 Penium margaritaceum
GCTGCTCGATCCAGTGATAGAGTTCGCCCAGTACTGTCCAGATCTGGCCAGATTTGTCCAGATCTGACTAGATCCGCTCCAGATAAGCCCGGATTTGTTGCAGTTGAAAGGTTGAAACAGGTGGTCAGGTTTAGCTGCTGCTTGGGCGTTTGAGATGATCATGAGGATGACGTAGAGGACACTCCAGACTCTTGGCTTCTTGGCTGTTGTCCCCGTTGCAGTTGTTACTTGAGAAGAAACGGTGGTCGGATAGCTCCGAGGCCTAGTTGCTTGGCAGGACTGGGTTGCTGTGGGCGCCATGGCACAATAGTCGTGGCTTGATCGGTTGCTTCTGCTTCTGCTGTTGCTGTTCTCGCCTGGACTTGGTGCTGCTCGTAGCTCTCGTGCGGCAGGGAGCGGCTCTCGTGCGGCAGGGAGCGGCTGTCTCGTCCTAGGCGGGAGACGGCTACTTCATCAGAGGACAGCTAGGGAATCACAGAATCCTTTGACAGAGAGAAATTCCCATGGGCATAGTGTTCTTCTCGTCAACATGCGCCGCCGCGCAGCTACCTTGATGCGGGCAGCGGATAAGCATCATGCAACACACAACCAGACGGTGCGTCCAAAATCTCTTTTTTAATTTCTACTATTGACGTTGAAAGTAAACCCAGTCTCACACGTCAATGTAGGTTCACATATGGTAAACCATAGTTGAAAGATAACTTCAGATCATCCATTTGATAGGCTTTTGGACTGATTGTTTTTGTTTCCATAGTTATGATGTTTCCTATACATTGGGAAGCATGTTACGTAGACAATCATTGGTGTAGAATCACAAAACATCAGCGGGAGTCATCGGATTCCTCACACATTTTTTTTGGGGTGGTTTCGATAACATGTTCGATTTCTTGCAAATGGGCTCATGTGTTGCCTCCCGCCTCCTAACGATAGCATAAAGAATAGCCAATTAGTGTACTCCCATACCTAGATTGGAGCGTTACGCCATCTTCCAACTAATGTTTTGTATGTCACCTCTCAAGCGTTGGCTGAAAGCATTTTTACCACACACCCCGGTTTCCCCCAAGAAATCATCCAGTACATTCCGTTGTGGGGTTTACATCCCCGACACTTAAATGGGTATGCATCCCTAGATCACTGCTATTGCATCCATCTAATGATGCATGGCCATTTTCGCCATGCTCAAGCAGCAAGGAGCGTCTCACTCTAAGCATATTGGAGATAGGTGAACGGATGGGGCTATTTATTGCCAAAGAGGGACGGAGTAGTCTTATTCTTCAGAGGTGGAGGGAGGCGGATGGGACTTATTGCTCCGGGGTCAGGGTACATAAGGGTCAAGCATGACAAATCAGGGAGGTAACAAGAATTTTCATTGAATAAGGAAAGAACAAGATTTTTGAACAGCTTGCGAATGTTGAACTCTAACCTTTAGGCCCTATACTGATGCATTGATTTTAACTTTTGATCGGGCACATTTGCGAGATGCCATAGTTAACTCGGGGAAAGTAGCCCATCTACCATTGAGTCACATCACTTTCACCGGATATTCAGTCATTTGCACTTTTACACACCCAAAAAAAAAAAACATGCATGTGCAAAAAAAAAAACATTTGGGAGACTGAATTTCAAACGTCTAGATAGAATCCGCTCCAAGAATGAAGAGTCGACAACTCCCCATTTACTTTATTCAATGTTTTTTCAAGCTTCTATCCTTTTTTGGAATGCAAATCTTACACAAACCCACCCCTGTGTCGACTCCCAAAGAATGGAGAATCAATGCTGGGGTTTTAGGATTTTCTTTTGTACGAGCACCTGCTTGTTACGTCCCTAATGCACACAAGTCCGTGACCTGTGTGAGTTGGCATTTCTGTCCTTACATTTATGGCCCACCGCGTGTCAACCTCAGGAATGCTACGCAGTTTGATCTAGGGCATTTTGACCACCTCCATCGACCTTCGACCGACGTCCATCGGCCAGAGCTCCAGTATTTCGTTCCAGAAGCTTCTGACAACCTCAACCACTTTCTACAATGATCTACGAAAGTGTCGTCACACGTATCAATGTTTCTCAAAAACGTTGGCCTTTCATGAAAAAGTGCCTCGTTATCCTTGAAGACCCCCGACTTCTCAACAAATCCTTTCAAGTTGGCCACTCATGGTCCAACCTTGGATGCGTCGCTGGACCAGAATGCCAAGGACCCGGCGCATGTCTCATTCTAATTCTTTTCATTGTATACATTTGTTTGAATTGTTTGAAACTTGTTAGGGAAGTACACTTCTTTCTTAACAAGAATTATCCATTTTCCCAATTCCTCAAATCGTCTACTGTTACACACCTCATCCTTGTGAAATACCCCTGTTTTACTCCTCGTAACACTGTGGCTCCCTACGGTAGTAGGGCTTATCAGGTTCCCTTTCAATGCATGGAGAGTCTCGGACCCCCCGTGCAAACTCCTTGCAAACCACCCCCAAAACAATCACAAACCCCTCTGTCAAGGGCTTGTGTTTGTCCGGCCAAAAAAGCGACGCCAGTATGACGACACTGCATGCCATGCAATGTCGACATGTTGCCTTGTGTCAAACAAGAGGGGAGTATCTTTTGTTTTATAGACCTTCACTGTTACGTTCCCGATGTACACGAGCCCCCAATCTGCGCGAGTGGGCATTTATGTCCTTACATTCATGGCCCACCACGCGACGACTTCAGGATTTTTACGCCATCCGCTCGAGGGAATTTCGGCCAACTTCCCCGACTTCCGGTATTCCATTCCAGAAGTTTCTGACAACTTTGACCACCTTCCATAATGGTAAACACAAGTATCATGAACTCTATCAATCTTTTGACATCATTCGGTCGACTTCTCGAAGGCGCTAGACTTTTCAAACAGAATCGCCTCGATATTCTCCAAGTCCCCAACTTCTCGGTGAATTAGCGATTCACGATACAACCTCACACGTGCCGCTTGACTCGAGCGCCAAAGAATCGACATGTGCCTCATTCGCATTATTGTAACTGGATTTATGTGCTCGACTCACTTGAATCTTGTCATCAAAGTACACATATTGCGTAATAAAAATCATCGATTTGTCATTAACACCCCCATTATTTTTTGTCCCGCACCTCATCCATATGAAACACCTACATTCCGCTCAGTGCAACAGTTCATATCAGAGCGAAGTGGTGCTCAAGGGGTAACCGACACATTAACTACCTGGAAAAAACCTCATACGTGTCCTTAGCACACCTCCCCTACTCAGAAGATTGCAGGATTTACCACGACAAGGGTGAACACAGCGAGCGCACCCCGGCAAGAAGCAGCACTCCGGCAATGGCGGATCAGCCGCATGCAAACAACGACGCTACTACAGGCAAACCAGGCGGCAGTGAAAGATTTTGTGGTGAATTGTGCAGCACTGATCAACCTTAACACCGATTCAATGACGGACCCCTCAGGCTCGACAATCACCTTGCATCTGCCATAGCCCTTTGGGTCGACATATTGAACAATGGGAGGCACCGGCGGACAAGCAAAAATCAACAAAGATCTATACGAGGAATTGTCGGGACTCAAGAGCCTCAGCACGTTTTTTCTTGAACAACTCAATGCGGCAATGGAGGAGCTTTCAGTATCTCATGCGCGCGAAGCACTGCTCACCGAAATTTGCAACTCTCGAGTGATCCTAGATATGAACGACACTTCCTGAGCCATTCGATCCCGCAAACTCTAAGGGACTGACCATCAAAATGTAGCTGACGGACTTGGAGGTGTACTTGACCATTGCCAGGGTCAATAGCGACAAGAATAAGTTTGACATTGCCGCCTCACTATTGACTTTGATTTGGTGGTCCAATCTAAAGGCCATCCAATGGCAGCAGAAGACCTGCGGAGCTGGGTCAGCGGCTCACGCGACAGCTCTCACATTGCCGACCGCAAGCATACTACCTCTTGAGCAGATCAATTTGACGTGGCACAAATTTCTCACTCACCCGAAAACATGGAGAGACTTCGTGCATGCTACACTCCCTTGCTTTGACTAGCTGAACAAGAAGTCTAACTCACGGCATAGACTCCAACATCTGCGTCAGCAGTCCAACGCGGGCAGATACACTCAACGTTTCCACGAAATCATCACCGGTAGTGACCTTGCTCCCAACGAAGTGCACTTCTACTACAACAATGGCCTCAACTGAGATATTCGGTGAGCAATCTTCATTTTTGGAATTCAAGAAAACCTTTTGTGAATGATGCAACAGCCGCCCACAGCGATAGAGCTGACTACAACGCTTGGATGCAAGAAACCAATGTCTAGCGAACCTAAGGCCAAAATCCTTATTGTGGCGGAGGGAATTTGCGGTCGATAAAAACCTTGTCTTTGATGGAGATTGACGCTGTAAATCAGCAAGATCATCAACTCTGCTGGACTTCCGAGAAACCGGGTCACCTCTGGCGCGACTGCAAAAAGCGACATCTACAAGCCAAAAAGGAGAAGTCACAGAAAAAGGGTGAGGAGTCAGGAAACGGCAAGGGGTAGAAGTAGATGACGAGGCTCCTTTCCGGTCGGAAAAAATTGTGTCGACCGATCGCTCATCCGAGAGACTCAGGTCGTCGCACACGAGGGCTCCTAAGATTGCAAAGTTTCATGAGGGGTACAAAAATGACCAACCTGCGATACTTCTATGAGTACAACCAAGGGGATGTCAAATTCATAGAATGGTACTGACACTACTCAATGGAGGACCCTCTCACAGTTTGGTCAACAAGGACATGGTTTGGAAGCTGGGTTTGCAAAATGATCTGAGAGTCTTTGAAGGAAAAACTGTTGACAGTCGATGAAAAATCCGTCAACTTTGTGAACCACTTTGGTTGCAAATCATAGATCTCCATGATGTAATGCTCTTGAGGAATTGCCTAATGAGCAACCACAGAATCATCCGCTGGAAAGATGTCCCATATCTGTAGAATCCATAGGTCGATTGGAGCATTGGAGCAATCTACGTCAGCGTTCATGGCGCAGAAAACACCTGCCTCTGGTCAAGTTGCCTACGACGCAGCGGTGGTTACGGGTAGCAGCAGGGGAAGCTACGACAGCCACAAAACACCAACCAACATCACTGGATGTGGCCAGGAAAACTTTGAAGCGCGGATGTCCAAGTGTTGCTAGTCGAATTTGAAGCAGGGGAAGTGGAATCAATCGTGGCATCCAAGGGTACATCAACAGCCTTGACACCTTAGAAGTTTGCAGCAGTACCAATGAAGTTTGCGGAGGATTTTTTCCTGACGAACTATCCTAAGAGCTACCACTACAACAATACATCAACCATAAGATAAGACATGAAGCCAAGCATTAGACCAATGGTGAAGGGGACCTAAAGGATGAGTGATCATAGGCTGACCAAAATCGAAGTAGTTGTACGAGATGTTTGGTCATAGGTTCATTAGACCCTCCACGTCATCCTACATGACGCCTATATCTTTTGTGAAAAAGAAAACCAGAGAGATGCGGATGTGTGTGGACTACCAAGCATTGAACATAATCACCTTCAAGAACTGCTACCTCCTCCTGGGAGCACATGAACTTTTCAATCAACTCTATTGGGTCCGACTATTCGGCAAAATTAACCTATGCAACGCCTATCATCAAACCGCGTATCGGATAAGGACGTAAAAAAACATAGCATTCTGCACCATGTACAAGGATTTTGAGTTCATGGTCATGCCGTTTGGACTCACGAATGACATCACAACATTCATGGCGGCAATGAACAACGTTTTTCACTCGTACCTCGAGGAATTTGTCTTTGTATATCTCGACGGCATTATGGTGTACAACCGCACTCGGAGGAGCACAGTGGACATCTTTGAAGAGTTATCAAGATTTTACAAGGAGATATTTGTTTTGGTAAACTCTTTAAATGCGACTTTGGTTGTCGTTCGATCGAGTTTTTGGGCCACATTACCGGCAGCGGACAGATCACCATGGACCCAAAAAAGCTGGAGGCAGTCACTGATTGGCCGACGTCCACAAATGTTCATGACGTCCAGCTGTTTTGAGGCTTCAACAACAACTACTCTTGCTTCGTAAAGGATTACACCCGAGTGTTGGCACCTCTCTCCAATCTCACTCGGAAAACCACCAAGTCAATGAGAAATGTTCCAAACTCAAACCGACGGGCAAACCGATCGAACAAATCAGACACACAAAAAAATCCACTCTTTATGCGGGCCATACGACATTGATTGGACAGCAAAACTGCCAATTACCAAAATCGCATGTTTCCACTACTTCCATCGCAACTAGTAAAATACCTTTTGAGGTGGTGCAGGACATGTTGTGATTTTTGACGTTCCTGGAGACCTCTACAGTTTACTATAACCACTCGGCCCTGTCCATACTCGTGCACACCCCTGATGCGGACCCTGGCGGTACCGGTGCGTCGTCTGGTGGTGGACTACCAGCTTGGAGCTGACCGACGACTGTTCCAGATCTCTATACGCTGCCCGGGACCTCCTGCAGTTTTTCTGCAAGACGCAACAGTTTATTGGAGGACTGGCCGTGCGCCCGATTTGCATGATTTTGCATTGTGTTTCTACCGTTTGATGCTGGATGCATGCATGTGACCAGTTGTAGCATCCGGCTTGTGATTGTGCACGTCTAGGTTGAGACGGCGTAGCATCGTGACATGTCTGCGCAGAGTTACGGCAAAAACAATGGTTTTGGGTCGGGTTTAGGACAGATCATGTGTCGCGTGTGACACCCGCTGTGCGCCGCGGCAGTACTTATGCCATGGACCTGTCATTTTTCATTTCTCTCTACAAATGCTATTGAAGCATTCCGACACTTTGCCTTGTGTCTCCTAGCCAGACCATTGCAGTTGTGTGCACGACTTGTGACTGTCGCCACCGTCTGACCAGGCACTGCCGCCTAGTCGGCGGCTGTGCCGCTAGGACGCTTCCACGCATCTCCTCATGGTATCAGAGCGGTGAGACAGTTCTCGCCAAGCTGCGTAGCAAAGACGCAGCAGAGCAGCAGTAGTGAGAGTCACCGCTATAGCAGATCCATAGGGACTTGCCGACGACAACCGACTACCGTCGACATCACCCACCATCATCACGTGAGAGTGCATAAGTAGCAGTGGCTAGCAGCAGTAGGCGGTAGCTGCAACAGGCTACAGCTGCCAGGAGCTGCCGACATTGGCACTAGCAGCGACTGTAGCAGGCCGCCTGCCGCAGCAGGTGGCGGTGGGCAGCTGTAGCAGCAGCGCGCGGCAGTAGTAGCGCGTAGCAGCATCAGCACGTAGTGGGAGAAGCGCGCTTCAATGTCGCACAGAGGCAGCGGCAGCAGCAACATGGAAGAGCAGCAGCATTGAGCAGTAGCAACAGTAGTGCAGCAGAGCAGCAGCGCGCGGCGGCAGCAGCACGTGGCGGCTGCAGCAACACGCAGCAGCAGCAGAAGCAGCAGCGCGCAGCTGGTGCCCTTGCTACACACACAACCGCGCGGATGCTGCTGCAGGTGACAAAGCAGCAGCAGCAATAGCTAAGCACAAGCGGCCGTGCAACTTCTGCGTAACCTCCGCGCAGCTGTTGCGGAGCAGCCGCTTGCTCGTGCAGCAACCGCGAGGGTTGACACAAAGAAAAAATAAAGGGGAGGGGAGTTGACGTTAGCATTTTTTCCTTGCTGATGTAATCAGGTCATGCTAACATCAGCAACCACCTGATGACGTGAGCACTTTGTGAAACTTTTGGTCGGAGAGTCAGAAGTTGCCAGTGTTTCAACTCCTCGAGAAACACCGACTTTTTCGTAATCCAGCCAAGTTGACGTCTCGGCCCATAATGAGCAGCAACATGGCTCTGTCTGGTCACAAGGGAAAGAGGATACTAGATCCCTCTTCCTCCTCCTCAGGGATCATGAGCCCATGTTCGCAGGCTATTGAAGACCTGCGTAGCCAGTAGGACGAGATGCGTCACCTGTAGCGGGAGGAGACTGACGCCATCCGCATACTCATTGAGCTTCTTCCGGGCCAGTCCACGACCCCACAACAGATCTCTGAAGGACCTGCTGGTGTCGCACGCTCTACATAGCAGTCAGCTCCAGCACCGGAGACAGGAGCTTGAGCAGACCCGCCACCTCTTGGTCCTTGAGATGAGGATCCAGATATGCCAGGCATGGAGGGCGACTCCCCCAAGCGTGAGATTCGTGTACTTCAGGAGCGTCTCCGCCAGCTCCAGACGAGCTCTTGGTCCCCATACACATGTTGTTTTCCGGAGATTCGATCGTCGCCTGACCTCCACCCCAGCGACTTTCCTCCTCCCGGTGTCTTTCCCATCCCTCGTCCTTCTCATCCTGTGGTTGCTTTCCCTACGGAGCGGCTACCCAAGGACTTCCCGGTCTCGTTCCGTTCGCACAAGCTCTGGTTAGTCTTTGCCAGTCTAGGGTGTTGGGGTCGTGTGTTTCGATGGTCCATCTGACTCCCTGTATCTTTTCGAGGTGCTATTTGTGCCTGACCTTGAGCTCAGTTTGCTCTCGGTACGTGCCTGTACATTGATGGGACTCTCTGTGGAGCACACTGTAGACTCGACGACTGTGACTGATATTGACACTCGTAGCATTGTTCTTCGTGCCTCTGTTGTGGATGGCCTGTATCGTGTCTCTCGGACTTCTCCTCCTTATTGCCCCTCCCTTTCAGCCCGTGCTTTTGTCACTGGTGTTCTGTCTCCTGAGCACCAGCGATTGCTTCATCGCCGTCTGTGTCATGAAGGCTCTGATACGTTTTCAAAGCATATTCGTACACAGCTCGCCCTCGGTCTTGACATGGCTTCTTTCGAGAAGCCGCCCAAGATCGACTGTCTCTTTTGTGCTCAGGGTAAGATGCACCGTTGCAGCTACCATGACTCCCGTTCTTGCGCACTTCGCCCTCTCGAGTTAGTCCATTCAGACCTTCTTGGTCCTCTTACCATCGAGTCTCTGGCCGATCGAGGTCGATACGTCGTGACTCTGACTCATGACTTCACCCGGATGTGGTGGGTCTACATCCTGCGCCAAAAGAGTGATGCCGCTCTCACGGTTCGCCTCTGGCTAGTGATAGCTGAGCGTCAGTCCCGCCACACGATGCACACCTTCCGCTCGGATCGCGGCAGTGAGTTTCTTGGCGAGATGGACAGTTTCTTTGCCGAGCACAGGATTTTTCACCAGGTCTTCGCTCCTGGTACTCCTCAATAGAACGGTGTTTCTGAGCCCTGGAACCGCACCATGGAGGATGCGGTTCACGCTATGCGGTCTGAGTGCTGTCTCCTGGAGTCCTTCGCCTTTGAAGGATTTGCGTACATGGATCTGGAACCGCCTCCCGCACGGTCCCCTTCCGGACCACGTCACACCGTATGAGCTCTGATTCAGCCACCAAGCTGACCCGCACCTCGCTCGTGTCTGGGGATCCTTGGCTTCTGTGTAGTACACCGAGGACCACAAGGGGTCCAAGGGTTCACCGCGGTGTTGCTTGTGTGCCTTCAGAGGCATCTCCCCATGGTCGAAGGCCTGTCGTTTTTGGGATCGTGCTCATTATCGCATCGTTGAGTCACGTGACGCACTCTCCTTTGAGTCCCTTACCTACCGTGATCTGATATCAATAAAGTCGCTGTCCGTCACACATGTTCCTATGTGTGAGGTTTCTCGATGGATGGGGGAGTATGCGCCTGCGAGGGCCTCTTGCTAGACTGATGTGTCCATTTGAGCTCCCTCCACTTCTTGGTCTTTGGCCCTTGATGACCCAGCAATCATCGCTATCGATCCAAAGACCTCTCCAGTACAGCCGGCTTCTACCCCTTTTCCCTCGCACCCCATAGGTACCCATGATACTATACGTGTGTGTACTCCTATGACCGTACCTGTGTCCTCCGGTACTCTTGCTTCCGTGGGCCGGCCTCACCTGCTCCTACTGTCACACCCAGTTCCGTGTCTCCCACATATGCGTCACCTCACAGGACATCACCAGCTCCTTTGCCTCAGCCCTCACCAACTATGGTCGTGCCTATCTCTGAGCCTAAGGTACGCCCCTCAAGCCCAGGTTACTCACATAAGCCTGGTGGTCGTCTTCAGCCACTAGACTCCGGTGTCCAGCGAGCGTCAGGTCCTGCACCCAAGCGCTCCACTTGAAGCATTGCAAGTGGTGATCCCGGCACGAAGGCCCTTGGCCAGAGTGTCCGCACAGAGCACACAGAGGTATATCCAGCGTGCCCCATAGGGCACGACCTCGTCACTCGCGAGTTTCAGATTGCTTGTGATGTAGTAGCTGATCTTGTGGTCGTCAGACCTAGTAGTGAGGTGTGTGCTCTTGCCATGCAGAGCTCTCGCTCTATGGCGCTTGACCCAGTCACACTGAAGGAAGCTCTCACATCACAAGATGCTGACGCTTGGCATGCTGCCTGCAAGGATGAGCTTCGCGCCATGTGAGAGCATGGAGTTTACGAGCTAGTCGACCTTCCACCTGGGAGGAAGGCTGTTCAGGTCAAGTGGGTCTTTTGTAAGAAAGTGAAGCCGGATGGCTCATTAGAGCACCATAAGGATCGCTTGGTCGTCGAGGGGTACCCTCAGATTGAGGGCATCGATTACACTGACACCTTTGCCCCTGTTGGCCGCATGACCTCAGCTCGAGCTTTGTTCGGTGTAGTGGCTGAGCATGACTAGGAACTGCACCAGATGGATGTGAACAATGCGTTCCTCCATGGCTCTTTGGATGAAGAGATTTACGTGGCTCAGTCACCTGGTTTTGATGACAGTGACAAGGTCTCGTGCTTGCGCAAGTCCTTGTACGGCCTCAAGCAGTCTCCTCGTTGTTGGAACCAGGAGGTCACTGGCATCCTGACTCGTGCAGGATATGTACAGAGCGAGGCAGATCCCTCTCTCTTTATCCGACGGACACATGACGGTTCACCGCCATCCTGGTCTATGTCGACGACCTTTTGATCGTGGCTCCTTCATTGGAGGTCGTGAAGGAGGCCAAGGCTGTCCTCCAGACTGCCTACAGGATGAAGGACCTTGGTCTTGCAGTAGTGTTTTTTGGCATGGAGATCGTGCGAGACCGCAGACGTTGGACGCTACTACTGCATCAGGCCTGATACGTACGTGTTCTGGGGGAGCGCTTCAGCGACCTCCTCAGCATTGTGTCCACGGCCTCCACACCTCTCACGCCTGACGGACAAGATGCCCTGAAAGTGGATGATCCCACACAGCTGGGGGAGACAGTGGATGTGACCTTATACCTCCGTCTCATCGTATCTCTGATGTACCTGGCCACTACCACACGTCCTCACATCGCCTTTGCCGTCAACCTCCTTGCACAGTTTTTGCAGGCTCTACGCGCTAGAGCTCTTCACGCGGCTGTGCAAGTGGTGCGGTATGTGGTCTCCACACCGTACCTCGGACTCTAATTTCACCGGCAATATTCGGTGGTCCTTGACAGCTATAGTGACAGCAATTGGGTCTGGAGCCCAGATGGACGCAGTCGCACCGGTTATGTGTTCCTGCTCGATGGTATAGTTGTGTCCTGGCGTAGCGGGAAGCAAGGTTGCATTGCACATAGCTCATCAGAGGCAGAATATGTGCTCTGGGTGCAGGGGCTACTGAGGCGGTATGGTTGCAGCGCCTGTTCCTTGAGCTAGGTCAGTCAGCACCTGCCATTGTGCTTCACTGCGAAAACCAGAATGCTCTTGCCACAACGGAGAACTCTGGTGTCTTTCACGCTCACACGAAGCACATTGCGGTTGAGCATCACTTTGTGTGTGATTTGGTAGAGCAACACGTGATCTTCGTCATATGGGATGGCACTGACATGAAGCGTGCTGACTTCTTGACGAAGGCACTAGCACGAGGAAAGTTTCTGGTGGCCATTCATTTTGTTGGGCTTCACCCCTTTGCCTGAGTGTGGTTAAGTGTGGGGTGTGTCTGTGTTTGTGTCACATCTTTCTTTGCACTCGTTGTTGTACTCGTTTCAGTGCTACACGCGTATGGACATGCGTACCATCGGGTCATGGGGGAGTGTTGTGATTTGTGACATTCCTGTCGACATGGACAGTTTACTGTGACCACTCGGCCATGTCCATACATGTGTAGATCCCTGATGCGGACCCCGGCGGTATCGGTGCATTGTCTGGTGGTGGAATACCAGCTTGGAGCTGACCGACGACCGTTCCAGAGTTCTTGACGCTGCCCGGGACCTCCTGTAGTTTTTCTGCAAGACGCAGGAGTTTATCCGCGGACTTGTCGTGGACCCAATTTGCATGTCTTTGCATTGTGTGTCTACCGTTTGATGCCGGATGCATGCATGTGACCAGTTGTAGCGTCTGGATTTTGATTATGCACATCTAGGTTCAGACGGCATAGCATTGTGACATGTTTGTGCAGAGTTACGGTCAAAACAGTGGTTTTGGGCCGGTTTTAGGACAGATCGTGTGCTGCTGCGTGCGACACCCGCTGCGCGCCGCGGCAGGTGCTAAAGCCATGGACCTATCATTTGTCATTTCTCTCTGCAAATGCTATTGAAGCATTCTCACACTTTGCCTTGTGTCTCCAAGCGAGACCATTGCCGTTGTGTGCACGACTTGTGATTGTCGCCACCGTCTCACCAGGCATTGATGCCTAGTCGGCGGCTGTGTCACTAGGAAGCTTCCACACATCTTCTCATGATAAACTTTCCATCACACCGGCCACATTGCAGCGTCAAAGTAACATTCCCGCGGTTGAAATCCACCGCGAGGACTTCGCAAGCATCTAGGAAGACATGGCGGACCATCGCAAAGGCACAAGCAAGTATGAAGTTGTCAACCAATCTACATTGTAACAATGACATGTTTAGCGTTGGCAATCACATCCTCCTCAGCTCTGCGAATATCAAACTCCAAGGATAGCACTTTGCAAAGCTCAAACCTCATTGGTTGGGACCGTTTGAGATCTAGCAAATGCAAATCTCATACATTGCTTGCCTTGACCACCCTTACAGCACGGCTTCCCACCCTGTCTTCCACATCAGCAAACTCAAGGAATTGCGAGATCCAACTAAGAATTTCTCAGGCAAAGACGTTGCACGTCCACAACCTATTCAAGTGGACGAGGATACTGAGGAAGTGATTGAAGACATCATCAGACATGGACGCCATGGAGTGGCATGGCTACGACGTCGCGCATTACATTTGGGAGCCATACAACAACCTCGGAGACGTCGATCACCTGATTGACGGTTAAATTTTCTGTCACAAGTCTACGCCTTCTATTGCGCCGGGACGCCGCGTCTAAAAGGGGTTCAAATCTAAAAGGGGATCTACGTTCTTGAAATACAAGAGTCCCTTAACTTCGCAAGTACGCATTTCTGTGCTTGCATTTATGACCCACCGTGCAATATCTACAAGAGTTTTACGCCATCCAGCTTAGGCATGTTGGCCAACTGCCTCAACCTCTGGTGTTTGATCCCAAAAGTTTCTAACAGCTTCAAGGGTTTACGACATACCCAAATTTTGGAACGATATAGCTGATTTGCCAACGTCACACACAAAGTAATGCATATGTCAATTCCACACAAAAAAACGTAGATGTAAATATCACATAGAAAACAACGCATATGACAATGCCATACATTAACTAACACATACGCCAACGTTACACAGAAAATACCTTAGGACCCAAGAAAACGCTAAAAAAATGTCATGTTCCCGCCACATACCATGTTGCATTGATGCATGACATGATTTTTGTCATTCACTATGTCTCAAACGGATGCACCATTGGCTTATGCCCTCGACGTGGGAATGAGCGCAGGCAAGCTTCGCTTTCCGGCCGACGGGTGAACTCAATTAGAGAGTCTCACCCGTAAGAACACTACTCTCGCTGTTTTTCACAACAACTCTATGCACACGCCACCATTGCTTCCCTTGTTTGTCCCTGTCTGTCCACACTGTCGTGGGCAACGTAGAGACATAAGGGAACAAGTGTAGTTTGTGACTCTTTTGGTATCAGAGTAAGACGAGCCAAGCTCGTCCCGCTGCGCTAGAGGAGCACAGTACGATCATGGTGAGACCCGCTGATCAGCAGTCGCAGCAATGGCTGAGCCAAGCAGCAGCTACGCGGAGCAGCAGCAGCAACGACAGCCGATCAAAAGCAGCAGCCTCAGAGGTGGCTGCGCGGAGCAGCACCAGCAACAGCACAGCAGCACAGCAGCGAGCGGCAGCAGCTGCCAGCAGCTGCGGAAGTGGACAGCAACCGCAGTGACAGGTCTGCTGCCAAAACACACGTGCCAGCTGCGTAGAGAAATAGCCGTAGCGGCGGCAGCATGTAGAAGCAAGCGGCAACCACAGCTAGCGGCTGCGGCATTGGACAGCAATCGCAGTGATGGCTGCACAGCCGTCATGACAGTTGTAGCCACGTGGAGCAGCAGCTACAGCGACGGTAGCGTGTAGCAGCGAGTAGCAGCGGCTGCCATAGGCTACGTGAGTGGACAGCAGCCGCCGGTGTGAGGATGACTACAGCACAACGCAACATCTACAGCGGTGGCAGCGTACAGCATCAGCACCACCAGCAACAGTAACGAGGGCAGTAGCAACGGCAGTATGCCGTCAGATGTGCCCCCGGTATTCCCCTCCCCCTGTTGGCTGGGTTCTCCTCTACTCCTGGGCTGGGTGGGGGTGGTTTAGGTACAACGGTTGTCCCCAACAGCCCCTCCTAAATCTTCCACGCCCACTGGGTCAGGGGAAACGCTGCCGAACTCTTTTTCAGCAGCGTGGGGAGGGGTCAAACAATGATTTCTAGGCTGAAAAATGCCTCTCCCAGATTTCCCACGCCCATTGGGGCGGGGGAAATGCTGCCGAAAAACTTTCAGCAGCGTGGGAGGGATCTATTGGCGATTTCCAGGTTGAAAAAGGCCTTGACATTGGTCCCACGCCCACTGGGGTAGGGTAAACGCTGCCGATTTTTTCCGGCAATGGCTATCACCCAACAGCACTCCCAACGGCACCAAAGTGCACTTGCGGCATTCCACCAGGCTCCATGCCAAAGGACGCACCTGCTGGAGTCGGCAGCACCAGCTCCACTACGGACGCTGGCGCTGCCGCCCCTGGCGTGGCTGGCGGCACGCCGGTTGTGACGCGGGACGAATCCACGTCTAGTCCAAGCTCGCTGGCACGTGGCCTGTGCGAGCTTCGTGAGAAGCAGGCTCAGCAGGTTGAACAGACGACCAAGCAAATGGCTGATCTGTTCAAGCTGTTTCGGGATGTAGTCCAGACACAACAGCAGCAGCAGCAGTAGTAGCAGCAGCAGCAGCAGCGACAGCAGGGGCAGCAGTAGTAGCAGCAGCCGTAGTAGCAGCAGCAGCAGCAACAGAAGTAAGAGCAGCAGCAATAGCTACTCCGTGACGCTGTGCGCAAGGGCAAGATGACTGTCGAGAGTATCGCCGTAGCTGACGTAGATGCCGCTCTAGGAGCATTCGATGTTGAACCATCTGATAACCTTCTTGAGTCGGACTTAGACGCTAGTGAAGAGGATGGCATGCTACTCCTGCATCTTACACAGCTTGAAAAATGTCGTCGGACCCGCTCGGCCCGCCGATCAGCACCGAGCGGCGGCGCAAGCCCATGCGACACACTCAGGGTCAACACAGACCCACCCTCCTCAGAGGACCAGCTACCCCGCTTGAGCCCCACATTGTAGGAAGATCCCATGTCTCTGTCGCTTGAACAAGCTGTCCCTGTAGCCCTGTCGACGGCGAAGCCTCCCAAGTGGTTTGAGACCGACCCTCCCGCCTACCGGCAGGACAACTACACCGCTTGGGAGCCACGTTTCCGCATGTGGGCAATCAACGAGGGGGTGTATCCATACTACACCAGCCCGTTTCACATTGCGGACCCCCAAAAAACGACGACCGTCATTCGAACTGCGTATGGTCTCCTTAAGGCGGTCCTGGAGGAGTACACCCTGGACTTTGAACCCTTCCTCGGCGATCCTGGCACCCGCAGTGGGGCGGATCCCTGTGGTGCCTGGAAGCTAGCAACCACCCTTTTCGAAGGCGCGACCATGGCTAGCACCTCATAGTGCCTCTCGGACTTCAAATCTCTGTGCTAGGGTGCACATGAGACTCCGGCCGACTACTGGAGGCGGGCGATGCGGCTGTACAGGGCCCTTGGGAACAATGGGCCGGAGCAACTCATGGAGTTCAACAACATCCAGCTCAGTGTTGGGCGCGATTACGCAAAAGCCTTCGACAAATTCAACCTAAAAAGTCTTCAGGAGATGGCTGACAAAGGCTTGTTGCTGTCCTAGGCCATTTCGCACTTTCTGCACGTGGCATGAGTTGGAGTAGCGAATGACGCCTGTCATGGTGCGTCAGTCGCAGCCGTCACAGCAGGCCAGTCAGCACGCATTATGCCCCCGTCCTCCCGCCAGTCATCACAGCCAACAGCGGCATCTACAGCAGCAACTGGTATAGCTGCCGCAATCTAGGGGGAAAAGGTCAGGAGCAACAGGCGAGGAGGCAAGGAGGGCAAGGGATAGGAGACTCCAAAGCCAGCTCAGGGGCAACAGTTGTAGTGCTACAAATGCATGGGAGCGCACCGCTACACTGAGTGTAAGCTTCCCAAGAACTGGAAAAAAACTGCGCAAGACCTATAGAAGGCATTTGAACAGCGTCAGTGCGCATCCGTGCACTCCACAGCAGCAACCGATGTGGCACCCACACCAGCAATAGATGCAGTTGCTGACGATGCCGGCGACCTGTCACCTCTGGAACAGCAGCTCGCGACGTAGGCCCACCACATCGCCAAGCTTCGCCAACTCCTACGACTCTCCACTCAGGGAGGTGCGAGTACTTTGAGTGAGCCGAGGGGTATCACCGTTAGGTCTGTCGAGTCTGTGTCGTGCAGTCAGGATGGTGGCGGTGGAGCACAGTGCGCTGTTGAGTCTGTAGAGTCGTTTGTTGCACGTGATGATCTTGGTTTTCCCGCTGTCTTTACCGCAGCCTGCACAAGTCACAACGACTTGTCTTGTTTTTTTTATGCGTCGCAAGCACGTGTCGCCTCTGCAGCTTAGCAATCATCTACCGAGGAACCCATGTCTACTGTGTGCACTGTCGGACGATGTTCTGTCACCTCACTTGAGCGTGTGATGGATGCCACCTGGATTCTAGATTCAGGTGCCACCCATCACATGAAATGTCGTCGCCATGATTTTGTTGTGCTTGGTCCTGTTGGCTCTGTGCGGTCTGTGCGGACAGCTTCTAGGCATGAGGTTCCTGTCCAGGGTGAGGGTGTGGTGCAATTCCATGGGCCATAAGGGGCGTTCTACATCTCCAATGTGCTGTATGTGCCTGATCTAGAACTCAGCATGTTTTCTGGACGTGCATGCACGCGGATTGGTCTCAGCGTCACATTCACTGGTGAGGATGCCACCGTCTCTATCTGTGCAACCACTTAAGTGGTACTCCGTGACAAGGCGGTTGGAGACTTGTACCACGTCTCTGACTGTCCCACGTCCTCCCCCATCACGACATCCCCTACTGCACGGGTGTTTGTGATGGGCATTCTGTCGCCTGAGCACCAGCACCTACTTCATAGACACTTATGTCATGTCCATCTAGATGATGTCGATCGTCTGAGTCACACACAACCTACACTCAATCTTTACCCGGCGTCCTTCGAGGCGGCGCCTAAAACCGATTGCCTGCAGTGTGCTCAAGGTAAAATGCACCGGGCCACGTACCCTCTGTCCGACTCACGGGCTCTAAAGCCCCTCGAGTTGGTTCACTCTCATCTCCTCGGACCCCTCCCCATGGAGTTCTAGGATGACAGAGGGCGATACGTCCTGACGATTATGGACGACTTCACCCGCATGCGTTGGATCTTCAGCTTGCGCTTGAAAAGCGATGCTACACTCGCCGTGCGAACGTGGCTCGTTATGATCGCCCATCCGGCCATGCCCTCCAAACCTTCCGCTCTGATAGGGGTGGTGAATTCATGGGTGACCTACATCGGTACTTTGCCGAAGTGGGGGTGTTTCATAACCTCTCCGCCCCTGCCAAGCCCCAGCAGAATGACATGTCTGAGCGCTGGAACCGCACAATGGAGGATGCGGTTCGCTCAATGCGGGTGGGTAGCGGCATGCCGATAGCATTCGCATGCGAGGGCATGGCATACATGACATGGGTTTGGAACCGGATCCCTCATGGCCCCCTCCCCAACACACACACCCCGTACCAACTGTGGTACGGGCGCCGTGCGGACCTCCGGTTGGCACGTGTATGGGGATCTCTTGTCTGCGTCTGGTTTACACTAGAACAGCAAGGGACCAAGTTTTCACCCCGCGGTTGCGTCTGCGTGTTTGTGGGTGTGGCTCTTCGGTCCAAGGCTTGGCCCTTCAGGGACCCCAGTCGACGGCGCATTGTTGAGTCTCGAGACGCGCTCTTCTTTGAGCGTCTCTTCTTTTATGACCTACCGGTCAGTGGCACTCCGCAGTCGCATTCCCCTGGGTGAGGTGCGGTCCCTGGCACGAGGCAGGGTGGGCAGACCGATGCCGCTGCCCCGGTCACCCTGGGAGCTACTGATTTGTCCCACCCACCAGCTGGCTCACCTACGATGTCCGTACCACCTGCGTTGCCTACGCCGTCTATTCCCCCAACGGCTCCTGTGGCGTCGGCTCCTCCTGCTTCCCTTGTGCCCACGTCACCTGCAGAGTCCCTAGTACCGCCCGTGTCATCCACACCTACGTCACTTGCAGACACACCTGTGTCGTCACCACTTGCGTCACCAGCACGGCCAGTCGAGTCGCCTCTGTCGTCACCCTCCTCCGTCTCCCCAGTCGATGCCTTAGCACCTGACACGTCGCCAATCATGTCGGTGCCCGATGCGTGTCCACCTTCTTTCCCAGTCGTGTCACCTCCAGAACCGTATAGACATGGTAAGGGTGGACGCCTTTGCCCACATCCTACTCGCAGCGAGCGTAGTGGGGAACCTAGCACGAGGGCCCTGGGTCTCAGTGCGCAGGGGTTCACTAGAGTTCACCCTGGCTGCGATACTGGCCCCACGCTCATTGCTCACGAGCAACGAATTGTAGTCGACTCCGCAGAGTCGACCGTCACTATTGACCCTCTGTTTGTGGCCTATTCCTTCGCCACACGCAGTGGAGCCGCTACCACCCTAAACCCCAGTGTGGTGGGAGTGACACCAGACCCCAGCACGCTCCATCAGGCTCTCGCTGGACCCGATGCGGCACTCTGGTGTGCAGCATGTGAGGCTGAGCTGGCGGCCATTGATGAACATGGGGTGTACGAGCTTGTAGATCAACCGCGTAGACGCAAGGCCATTCACGCGAAGTGGGTCTGATGGAAAAAGTTGAAGCCAGACAACTCGGTCGACCGCTACAAAGCACAAATGACTGCAAAAGGATTCTCTCAGGTGGAAGGGATCGACTTCACTGAGACCTTTGCACCAGTTGGACGTACAACCACAGCCTTGGGTCTGCTGTCTCAGGTGGCCCAGCACGGGTGGGAACTCCACCAGATGGACGTCAACAACGCATTCATGTATGGAAATTTGGATGAAGAGATCTACATGGCTGAACCCCCAGGGTTCGAGGATGGCAGTGGCCATGTGTGGCGACTGCGGAAGGCTCGGTACGGCCTGAAGCACTCGCCCCGGTGCTGGAACAAGGAGATCACTGGCACGCTCCTACGAGCCGTATATGCCCAGAGCACGGCGGACCCGTCGCTCTTTGTCTCCCAAACTCCTGCACCACTCACGGCCATCTTGGTTTACGTTAACGACTTTCTGATCGCTTCGCCTCATCTGAAGGCTGTTGAAGCAGTCAAGGGAGTGTTGCAGTCGACTTGCAAAGAGAAAGACCTGGGAGAATCTGCAGTGTTTGTGCGCATGTAGATTGTGTGTGATCGCGCTCGTCGAACGCTCTTGGTCCACAAGGAGCGGTACGCTCTCACTCTTGGGTAGTGCTTCGTAAAGCTACTTAGCGACATGCGCACGGCGTCGCCCCCGATCACCCCAGACGGTCAGGATGATCTGAAGCTCAAAGATCGAGCAGCGTTGGAGAAGCTAGTCAACGTGACCCTGTACTTGCAAGTCATTGGCTTCCTCATGTACTTGGCCACGACGACACGGCCGGACAAAGCCTTCATGGTCAACCTGTCCGCGTAGTTCTCACAGGCACCATGCAGGCGGGTTCTGGAGGCTGCCCCAGGTTGGGGCAGCAGCGTTGATGATGCAGCGTGCGGGCTTCCACGCTCGTTGCTTAAGTCAGCTGCCCCCTCAGTCTGCTGCTCTAGAATCTAAGTCTGGAAGCTCTGGGTTTGTTACTCAGAAACGCGCGCGCCAGAGTTAGCGCCAGAAAGCAGCTGAAAACTGATGGTAACTGATTAGGAATGAAGAATGAACAGCAATGGGGGACCCCTCCAAGTTCTAGCCCCCCCCCCCCNGGAAAACTATGCAGCAGGTTGGGGCAGCAGCGTTGTTGATGCAGCGTGCGGGCTTCCACGCTCGTTGCTTAAGTCAGCTGCCCCCTCAGTCTGCTGCTCTAGAGTCTAAGTCTGGAAGCTCTGGGTTTGTTACTCAGAAACGCGCGCGCCAGAGTTAGCGCCAGAAAGCAGCTGAAAACTGATGGTAACTGATTAGGAATGAAGAATGAACAGCAATGGGGGACCCCTCCAAGTTCTAGCCCCCCCCCCCCAGCTCTGTAGAGCTTGTTACTCAGTTCATCAGCCAATCAGAAAATAGCTAATTTCAGGCTGGCAGGTTTTTTCGGTGAGGCCTGCCAGACGGCCGACAGCCCAAAACCCGGGCGTCGTCCGTTTTGCCTGAAAACTGGACCATACCATAATACCAACGCTGCGAACGCAGCCGTCCGGTCAGAATCTGCTAGAAAAATAGTAGCAAGGAGTTATGGCAGCCTGAACCCAGGCAGTGCCCACGATGGTTTATGCTGCCAAACAGGGCCATGCAACATGCAACTGGGTCCCTAGATAACGCATAACGACGCAGGCACGACAGTACGCGCTGGACGCATGCAGACAGCAACTGCGGTGGCAGTGACTACCGGCAGCGCGACCGCCGAGGAGGCCTGCCGATGGAGGTGAACACGTCGCCGGAGAGAGGGGGCTCCAGCGAACTGCGAGACGACCTCAGCGTGCGTCCGCTCCACCGGACGACACTCCATCAGCGTCGAGTCTCGCCGTCAGTCATCTACACGCCGATGTACACAAGCCAGGAGGACACAACAGAGCACAATGAGCGCAAAAACCAACGCTCCCCCATGACTCACAGGCGTAGTGCACATGGGCGGGCAGAGACACGGTCAACACACAGACTCCCCCAGGACACGTAGAAGTGCAGGCAGAGACAAAGAAAGCAAGTCACAGACGCACGCCGACTGAACTCACAGCCTTCTTAAACGAGTCCCGCTTCAGTGCCTTGGTCAGGAAGTCAGCCAGCTGCCGTGCTGTCTGAACCCACACAATGCTGATGCTGCCGTCGTGCAACAACGAACGCACATAGTGATACTCAACATTGATGTGCTTTGTGCGAGTGTGATGCACGCCGTCATTGTCTGCAATGGCCATGGCACTCTCATTTTCACAATGCAAGGTGATTGATGCGACAGACTGACGCAACTCGGACAACAGACGACGCAACCACACACTCTCACACGCGCCTGAGCCAAGGGCCACATACTCAACCTCAGCAGTGCTGCGTGAAATGCACCCCTGCTTGCCATTACGCCAGGACACAGCTGTGCCCCCCACCAGAAAAATCCAACCAGTGCGACTCTTACCGTCTGGACTGCCGGCCCAGTCACTGTCGGTGTAACCCACTGCAACGACGGACGGCTGACGGCGGAACATGAGGCCTCGCCGAGGGGTCAAGACGACATAGCGCAGTACTCGGATCGCGGCCTCAAAGTGGAGGTGACGCGGCTCCTGAGAGAACTGGGCCTGGAGGTTAACGGCAAACGCGATGTCTAGACACATCGTCATCGCCAGGAACATCAGTGACCCGATGACCCGCAGATACGTGGTCACATCAACTGGCTCCCCCACAACAGCTGGGTCATGACTCTTCAACTTCACCTGGCCATCGGGTGACATGGGTGAGGATGCGTTGGGCACGAGGGGCAAGTCCTCGACGAAGCGAGTGGACAGGGTCTGCACATAGGCAGCCTGGTGGACATGCAGGATGCCCTGAGAGCGATCATGCTCGAGCTCCATGCCCAGGAAGACTCGGGCAGACCCGAGATCCTTCATCTGGTAGGCGGCGTGCAGTAGGTCCTTGACGTGCTGGATGGCTGTCGCGTCTGGCGACGCAATGAGGAGATCGTTGACGTAGACCAGAACCGTGGCGAAGGTCTGACCTCGCGGGCTGATGAACAGTGCGGGGTCAGCGGTGCTGCGCTAGAGGCCGCCACGGAGAAGCGTACTGCTGATCTCCTGGTTCCAGCACCGAGGCGACTGCTTCAGGCCATAGAGGGCCTTCCGCAGCTGCCAAACTCTCCCAGTGTCGTCGTCAAAGCCTGGGGGATGCGTCATGTAGAGCTCCTCACCCTCCAGTGAGCCATGGAGGAATGCGTTGCTCACGTCCATCTGATGCAGCTCCCACCCGTGCTGGGCAACTAGGCTGAACAATGCCCGGCTAGTGGAGAGCCGGCCAACTGGGGCGAAGATCTGGTCGTAATCGATCCCAGGGACCTGAGCAAACCCCTTTGCTGTGAGACGGGCCTTGTACTTGTCCAAGGATTTGTCAGGCTTCTACTTACGCCGAAAGACCCACTTGGCAACAATGGCCTTCCGACCTGGAGGGAGGTCGACGAGGTCATACACGTGGTGCTGTTGGATAGCGGCGAGCTCCTCGGCACAGGCAGCATCCCAATGTGCGGCCTCAGGGGAGGCTCGAGCCTCACGTAGGGTGGAAGGGTCCTCTAGGCGCACTGTGGACCGGACTGAGAGGGCATGTGCATCACGAGCCCCAAGTGGGATGCGTGCGAGTGCAGCCACAACAGCATGCCGATGCTCGTGATGAAGCATGGCGTACCCCAATGCAGAGCCCGGGTGAAGGTCTGCGATAATGGCAGAAGTGGTCAAGCCGAGAGCCTTTGTGCCAGGGTCCCCACTCATGACCGTGGGAGTGGAAGAGACACGTGGAGCCACAGGGGGTCGAGGCGCCACGGAACGGGGAGCGACGGTCTGCGCGCTCACTGTCGGCCGAGGTCAGAGGCTGCCACCTGGGCCACGCGTGTAGCGCGGTTGGGCAGAAGATGGTGGTGAGTCCGACGGGCCGACGGAGGCGGACGGTGCTACTGGTCCGGAGGAGCCAGTAGACGCCACAGGCGCTGCTGGGCCAGAGGGGCCAACGGACACAGCAGGGGCTGCCGGCCCAGAGGGGTGAGTGGACGCAACTGGGGCTGCAGGCCTGGAGGGGCGAGCGGATGCGACTGGGGCTGCTGGCCCGGAGGGGCTAGCTGACGCGACTGGAGCCGTCGGCCCGGAGGGGCCATCGGAAGCGACTGGGGCTACCGGCCCGGAGGGACCAGCAGACGCGACTGGTGCCGTCGACCCGGAGGAGCCATCGGAAGCGACTGGGGCTGCCGGCCCAGATGGGCCAGTGGACGCGACTGGGGCTACCGGCCCGGAGGGACCAGCAGACGCGACTGGTGCCGTCGACCCGGAGGAGCCATCGGAAGCGACTGGGGCTGCCGGCCCAGATGGGCCAGTGGACGCGACTGGGGCTACCGGCCCGGAGTGGCCAGTAGACGCCATTGGGGCTGCCGGCCCGGAATGGCCAGCGGACGCGCCTGGGGTTGCCGGCCCGGAGGGGCCGGCGTATGCTACTTGGGCTGCCGGCCCGGAGGGGCTAGTAGACGCGACTGGGTCAGCCGGCCCAGAGGGGCCAGTAGACGCGACTGGGTCAGCCGGCCTGGAGGGGCCAGCGGCCGCGACCGGGGCTACCGGCTCAGAGGGACGGAGTGATGTGTCACCCGGAAGCGACAGGACGGAGGTCGGACTCACCAATCCCCCACACGACGGGAGGGACACGGACGAGCCGGAGCGGATGAGGTCGCGGGGAAACAGGTCCTCGAAAAAGAGGGCATCACGGGACTCGACGATGCAGTGTCGGGATGGGTCCCAGAAGCGCTAGGCCTTGGACTGACGAGACACGCCAAGAAAGGTGCAGGGGCGTCCGCGGGGGGCGAGCTTGCCACCCTGCTGTGGGGTGGGCAGCCACACAACGGCTACGCAGTCCCAGACGCGAGCCGGACGGAGGTCAGCGCACTGACCGCACCAGTGCTGATAGGGCGGATTGGCGGGGAAGGGGATCGTGGGGAACCCGGTTCCAGACCCAGGTGATGTAGGCCATGGCCTCAAAGTAGAAGCCATCGGAGAGACCGGACTCGACTCGCATGGTGCGGACAGCGTCGGCCATGGTACGGTTCCACCGCTCGGAGACGCCGTTCTGGGCGGGTGTGTAGGGCGCAGACGTCTCATGGCGGATACCACGGGAGGCGAGAAAGGTCATGGCGACACCCAGGTACTCGCCACCGCGATCGGAGCGAAAGCGACGAAGGGGGCGGCCATACTCGCGCTCCGCGAGGACAAGCCAGTCCTGAATGGTTCCGGCGACATCGCTCTTCTGCCGAAGGCAGAAGACCCAACGGTAGCGAGAGTAGTCGTCCGTCAGAGTGAGGACATAGCGGCCATGCTCACCGACGGACTCGGTGGGGAGAGGGCCCATGATGTCCGAGTGGACAAGGTCAAGGGGGGCGGATGCCCGTGAGGAAGAGAGGGAGTACGTGGACCGGTGCATCTTCCCCTGAGCGCAGTCCATGCACTCAATGGGGCATGGGAGAGGGAAGGTCTCCGGATCAAGGCCCTTGGCTGGTTGGGTGCGGAGCATGCTCTCTACTGCGGCAGAGTGGACGTGGCAAAAGCGGCGGTGCAAGAGGCGGGTGAGCTGAGGAGAAAGCGTGCTGGTAACGAACACATGACCGGTCGCAGCCGACGGGGAGGAGACGGGAGGGGAGGAAGAGAGGCGGGGAACGTGCCACAAGTTGCCACAGGCGGTGGCGTGCAGTACGACAAGACCCGACGGACGCAANAAGGCCCTTGGCTGGTTGGGTGCGGAGCATGCTCTCTACTGCGGCAGAGTGGACGTGGCAAAAGCGGCGGTGCAAGAGGCGGGTGAGCTGAGGAGAAAGCGTGCTGGTAACGAACACATGACCGGTCGCAGCCGACGGGGAGGAGACGGGAGGGGAGGAAGAGAGGCGGGGAACGTGCCACAAGTTGCCACAGGCGGTGGCGTGCAGTACGACAAGACCCGACGGACGCAATGACACAGTGCCGACACCACGTGAGTGCACAACGTCCATGCTCATGCGGTCAAGGGAAGTTACGGACAGGAGGCTGAGTTCGAGACCAGGGACAAAGAGAACATCGGTCAAAAAGACGTCACCGGCCGGACCACGGAAACGAACGACGCCAACCCCACGGACAGGCAACACCTGTCCGGAGCCCGTCCGGACCCCGGAGACATCGCCGACGGGACCGAGCATATTGAAGGCCTCGCGAGAGGCCGTCATGTGATGCGTGGCCCCGGAGTCGATGATCCAGGTCTCAGCAGGGTCCTGGACAGGGGTCGCCAGATCAGTCAAGGTCACATGGCAGCAAGCGAGGGACGCGGACACGGTGGATGGAGGAGGGAAACGAGACTGCCAGTCGTCAAGCCATGCAATGTCGTCAAGGAGGGCGGTGGATGAGATCACGGGAGACGACGAGACAGACGAGGAAACGGGACACGACCGGAGCTCAGTCTCAGTCATGCAGGGATGGGCCAGAGGGCAGGAGGTGACGCAACTCGCACTTCCCTGGGGAGGAGGGCGAGGGAGGCCAAGCTGGAGCGCGATGAATTGCTCCAGCTGACCCTCTCGGGATGACGGCCCAGGAGTGTAGACAGAATGCGGAATGACGGCGCCGCAGCCCGGGTAGTAGGGTGACTGAGCCGGCGAAGGAAGCGGAGGTGCCGACGGCTGAGGATAGTACTGCTGCGGGTAGTACTGCTATGGCGCGGGTGGCTGCAGGACAGGCGGAGCTGTCGGAGTGGCAGAGGTGCTGCACGAGGTCGGAGTGGTAGGACCAGCAGCAGCGACGGCGGCAGAGGCAAGGCGGGGCTCCCGCTGGCGTCGCATGGTGGCGATGACGCGGGCCTCGTCCTTCGGGAGAGGGCACGTGTACCACCCGTGCCCAGGCTGGCCACAGTTGTGGCAGACTGAGCCACTACCGCTGGGACCGGTCGATGACTGCTGCTGCTGCTGTTGCGATGGACCCTTGCCCTTCTTGTTCCGGCTTTTCTTCTTCTTCCCTGAGGGCGATGGGGTAGCTGCGACAAGGGAGGCAACGGCCACGGAGGCAACGGCGGGGGCTGCGACGGCAGGGGATGTAAGGGCCTCCGTGCGATGGAGTTGAGACTCCTGGCGAGCTTCCTCAATGCGAAGGAAAAGCTCATATGATTAGGGCATGAGAGTGCCCTGGGCCTCCATGGTGGTGAGGACGTCCTGAGGGTAGTGGACGAAGACGTCCGCGTATGCGCTAGTGGCACCGAGCTTGATGGTGAGGAGCGCGGACAGAGGGGGTGGAGCCGACTTGCAGAGTCGACGGAGGATGTCCTCCGCGCGCTGCCAGTAGGCAGTGACCGTCTCGGCCTCCCCCATGTGTAGGGAGTTGAACTCCCGGAGAAGACGGCTGATCTCAGTGTCGCTGGACTGGCGATGGGGTCTGGTGAGGACGTGCCAGGCGGCTGCTGGGTCTGGGATGGCGCCAGCGGTGAAGTCGTCGAGGAAGGGCTCCAGGGCAAGGCGGGAAGCTGGAGGGGCGACTGGTACAAGGGCGCGGACGGCACGACCAGCGTCATATAGCTGGTCGGCCTGGGTGGAGTCGTAAGGGAGGGTGTAGTAGGCCCATAGACCCTCACCCTGCGCCCAGATCCGGAAGCTGAGCTCCCAGCTTCGGAACTACTCGCCGGCCTGAAGCGGCGGTGGCGGAGTCTCAAAGTCCTTCTACCTACGGCCGGCACCCAGAGTGGGGCCAAGGACGGAGGTCACTGTTTGCCGTTGGCGCTGAGTCTGTTGCTGTGCTAAGTAGTACGTGGCGGCGGAGACAGCGGGGCTGGCGTGCCCTAGAGGGATGAACGACGGCAGCGCGCTGGTGGCGGTTTGAGAGGCGACTGGCTGTAGCGCCGCAAGATGCTGTGTCAAGGCGGCGAGTTGTCGCTGAAGAGCAGCAAGTGGGTCAGGGGTGTCGCCAACGTTACCAGTGGGCTGTTGCTGCTGCTGTAGGGGCGGCGGCTGCTGCTACTGCAGCAGCGGTGGCTGCTGCTGTATGGGCGGCGGCTGATGCTGCTGCAGCGGTGGCGGCTGCTGCTGTAGAGGCGGTGGCTGCTGCTGCTGCAGCGGCGATGGCTGCTGTTGTATGGGCGGCGGCTGCTGCTGCTGCAGCGGCGGCGGCTGCTGCTGTAGAGGCGGTGGCTACTGCTGCTGCAATGGTGTCGGCTGCTGCTGCTGGTGCGGCGGCGGCAGCTGCTGTTGCCGTGGCGGTGGCGGTTGCTCCTGCTGCGGCGGCGGTGACAGCTGCTGCTCCTGCGGCGGCGGCGGCTGCTACTGCTGCAGCGGTGGCAGGTGCTACTGCTGCTGCAACAATCGCTGCAAGAATGGAGGGGTAGGGGTCCCCCCATCAGAGGAGGACCCCTCCTCGCCGGGACTACCAGCCATGCCTTGGTGTCTGTGTTGTTTTTTTTTCTTGTGTTTTTGTCTTTGTGTTGCTGATTTCAGCAAGAGGTTGGGAGAGTGGGGAGTCTACCCACTCCTCTGGCCTTCCCCCTTTCCCCTTTTTCCCCTCTTCTCACCCTTCTTTTTTTTGTTGATGACGTCAGCAGTGACGTCAGCAGAGGGGTGCTGACGTCAGCAGCGGCGAATGTTGGGGCCGCCGCTGCTGTTGTTGGTGCTGATGCTGCAGCAGCCGCTGTTGCTGCTGCTGCTGCTGCTGGTGCTGCTGCTGCTGCTACTGCTGTTGCTGCTGCTGCTGTCGCTGCCGCCGCTGCTGCTACTCCAACTGTTTGCTGCTGCTGCTGCTGTTGCTGCTGCTGCTGCTACTGCTGTTGCTGCTGCTGCTGCTACTGCTGTTGCTGCTGCTGCTACTGCTGCGGGTGCTGCAGCTGCTACTGCTGTTCATGATGCTGCTGCAGTTGCAGCTGCAGCTGCTGGTGCTGCGAGCTGCAGCAGCTGCTGTGGCTGCTGCTGCTGCAACAGCGAGCTGCTGCAGCTCACTGCTGCTGCTGAGTGCTGCTGCAACTGCTGCGTGCTATAGCAGCTCCTCGTTGCAGCTGCAGGCTGCTGCAGTGAGCTACGGGGGTGGGGGAATTTTTTTGTTGTCTTTTTTTTGTTTTGTTCTTTTTTTCCTTGTCACAGCGGGCAGCAGCCTACTTTCTGCTGCGAGCAGCGGGCTGCTGCTCACCTAGCAGCAGCGAGCTGCTGCTCGCTGGCAGCAGCGGGCTGCTGCTCGCTACTCGCTCGCTGCGAGCAGCAGGTAGCAGCAGCCGCGGCTGGCAGCTGCCAGCTGCTGCTCGCTGTTGTTGCTGCTGTAGCTGGCGGCTGTTGCAGCTCGCTGCAGCAGCTGCTGCAGCCCGCTGCTGCTGCTACACACTGCTGCAGCTGCTACGTGCTGCGCCTGCCGCCTGCTGCTGCTGCGGGCTGCTGCAACTGGCTGCTGCTGCGGGCTGTTGCTGCTGCTGCACGCTGATGCTGCTGCTGTTGCACGCTGCTGCTGTTGCTGCGCGGTGCTGCTGCTGCTGCTGCGGGCTGCTGCTGCTGCGGGCTGCTGCTGCTACTGCTACGAGCTACTGCTGCTGTGGGTTGCTGCGAGCTGCTGCTTCTGCCTGCTGCTGCTGGTGGTGCCAGTCACTGCACCTGGGTGACGTTGCCGCGTGCGTCGTCGCCCACAGACGTCAGACGCCGCCTGCCGCTCACCTCCTCGCATCACGCGTGGGGGTGAGTGCTGCCGAAAACTTTCGGCAGCATTTCCCCTGGCCCAGTGGCCGTGGGAAAAAATTTGACGCCGCCACCAGGAGGGTCAATGCTGTCGGAAAAAATCCGGCAGCATTTCCCCTGCACTGGCGCGTATGGGGGTCCGCTGGCGTTGTCTGGCACCTGTTCGCCAGTCTTCTGCTGCTGCTGCTACGCTCTCGCTCTGATACCAAAATGGAAAAACTATGCAGCAGGTTGGGGCAGCAGCGTTGTTGATGCAGCGTGTGGGCTTCCACGCTCGTTGCTTAAGTCAGCTGCCCCCTCAGTCTGCTGCTCTAGAGTCTAAGTCTGGAAGCTCAGGGTTTGTTACTCAGAAACGCGCGCGCCAGAGTTAGTGCCAGAAAGCAGCTGAAAACTGATTGTAACTGATTAGGAATGAAGAATGAACAGCAATGGGGGACCCCTCCAAGTTCTAGCCCACCCCCCAGCTCTGTAGAGCTTGTTACTCAGTTCATCAGCCAATCAGAAAATAGCTAATTTTAGGCTGGCAGGTTTTCTCGGTGAGGCCTGCCAAACGGCCGACAACCCAAAACCCGGGCGTCGTCCGTTTTGCCTGAAAACTGGACCATACCATAATACCGACGCTGCGAACGCAGCCGTGCGGTCAGAATCTGCTAGAAAAATAGTAGCAAGGAGTTATGGCAGCCTGAACCCAGGCAGTGCCCACAATGGTTTATGCTGCCAAATAGGGCCATGCAACATGCAACTGGGACCCTAGACAGCGCATGAAGATGCAGGCACGACAGTACGCGCTGGA